>PVJX010004579.1:0-93373 GCA_004027295.1 Dolichotis patagonum
GTCTTCTTGAGAGGTACCCAGCCCTTCTTTTATTAATCTACTTATCTCTTGTTTAATTTGAATTAATATTTCAGTTTTGGTCCCGCTTACGAGGTCTTGAATATATCTCTTTATGTCCGCTAATGCTGTGTTTGATGTTGCTTTTTTGCTGCCCTCAGTCTCTTTTGTATTTACTTCTCCTGGATCAATGTTCTCAGGGTTTGGGGCTGGGGGTTTTTTCTTATTTCTCCCTTTCATCATGTTTTTGGTTCCTTCCATACAAGTGTACAGTGTAGTTCCCAGACCCTTTTATTGTTGGTTAAGGCTCCTCTAGAGGGCGCAGGCTAGGAGCTTTTGCCCTCTTTAGTCAGTTATCAGAGATTAGAGTTCAGGCACAGGCAGTGTGCACTGGCTCCTCCCCTACAGGCCAGTGAATATTTGCAGGCCTTCACTGTGTCAGTGTGCGTCGATCTCAGGGAATTAATTTGTAGTGACTCACTGGGTCCCAGCCAGGGGCGTAGCCTAGTCCAAACAGATTCCACCAATCCACTCGGTGAGGGGAGCAACCTACTGAAGCCACTTCCTTATGGAGTTAGGGCTGTCCTGCCCAAATCCAACATGTCATCCAGTCGGTTTCCCCTTTCCTGTAGGAGGGTCTTATTCCCATCACTCACTGCGTGTTGATGCCGGTCCCTGAGAACTGCTGGGCTCCCCGACCTCCGACTTCAGTGCGGCTGCAGTACGAATTCACGGTGACTCTGCGTGGGTCGTGTGCAGGGCCGGTCCGGGCGAGCCGTGCGCAGGGCTGTTCAGCTCCACACTCAAGCCAGTTGCTTTGGCACGGATCGCTTTGTCAGGTCTCCGGCAGGGATTCAGGCAGCTTGAGGAGTGCACTGTGTTAGCTGATCTTAACTTCTCTTATGGTAGCCCCAGGACCTCATATTTGAGCGGTTTTTTGCACTTTAGTTTCTTCTTGGGTTGTGAGAGTCCATCTCTCTCTATTTGGGTCTCTCCAGGGTGTTTTATTTTGGCATTTAAGCTGTCTCTCTCAGAGAGGGTCCCTCTCCTGCAACCTACCGGTCCACCATCTTTGGCACAACTCAAGAAAAAAGTTTTAAATGAATGACTATTTTAGAAGAGTCTGTAGTCTAACACTGAGAATCGCTAACCATTGTTGGGAGAGCTTGGTTTTAAGTAAGCTGCCTTACTACTGTTCAGCTATCCTCATCCTGTATCTTCTCCATCAGGTTTTTGGATTTTTAGGTTGAAAATAAAGTCATACTATTTTTTTATAACTTGAAATCCTTCCTTGAAGAAAGATCTAAATTAATAAATAGCACACACTTTAACCTCACACGGTCTGACACAATAGAGCAACTGTAGTTTTGCAACAAACATGTACCTGTGGCGACCTCTAGTGTTGAAGTAGTGGTAACACACTAACCATGCATTTAAAGGAAACCTGGATTTAAAGCGCCATCTAGTACTGGGTTCGTAGCAATGGCTATAGGCTCAGAAAAAATAACGATCAGGCTGCTTGGAATTTCTGGAAAGACAGGCACAAAAACTACAAAGATCAGAATAAACACCTAAGCCTTCAATCTACAGGCATAGGTATGTACCGATAAAGCATCAAGAACTTTCAGAAGCCAGAGATCTTAACTAACAGACAAAATAAGGCATCAAAAATGAGCATAGGCCGTGGATTTAGCTTAGCAGCACAGGTGCCTGCCTGGCAAGTGCGAGGTCACAAGTTCAATCCCTGGTAACAAAACAAAACAAAACAATGACCATTAACAACCAGTACATAAAAACTCTTAGAGAACTCAAAAAAGCTATTTTAAAGAAAAGTTAACAAACGGTAAGAAAACAAAAAATTCAGTAATTAACCAGAGGTATTCAACAAAGATTAAAGTAACTGATAAATATTAAAACAGAAATCATGGGACAGAAAAGTACACAAAATGAAATCTGAAATGTAACCAAAGGTCACAGCAGACTTGATCAAACAGAAGAAAGATTCAGTAGACCAAAGGCAGGCTATTTGCAAATTTACAGTTGGCATGGAAAAAATAAAAATTGATCATAAATAAATCCTATGAAAACTATGTGACAATAATAAAACAAAAAATATTCACGTTATCTGTGTTCAGTACAGCCTTGAGAGTGTAAAGGGGTAGAAAGCTTATGCAAAGAAATCATAACAAGATACTCCAAACCTGGAGAAATATTCAAATATCCAGATGCAGAAGGATCAAAGGTCTCACGTCAGATCTGACACAACCAAGTCTTCCCCAAGACATACTACATAAAACCAGTCTCCCAAAGATTGAAGATGAAGAGACTATTCTAAAAGCAGCAAGACAAAAAATAAATAACACATAGCTGTGTTCCACTTCACCTAACAGCAGACTTCTCAGCAGAAACCTTGCAGGACAGGAGAGAATGGGACAAGAGATTGATTCCTAGTGTAAAGGAAGAAAATTTACCAACCAAGAATACTGTATCCAGAAAACTTACCCTTCAAAAAAGAAGAAGAAAGCCCAGCTTGGTGGTGCATGCCTGTTCCATTACTCAAGAAGCTGAGGCAGGAGGATCACTGTGAGTTACAGACCAGCCTGGGCTACATAGGGAGTTCAGAGTCAACCTGAGTTACACAGCAAGACACTGTCTCAAAAAAATGAAGACGTAATAAAAACATTCCCAAACAAACAAAAGTTGAAAGAATTTATCACCATCTGAGAAACATTAAGGGGAAATTTTTCAAACAAGAGACACTAACCAGTAAAAAGACAACATTGGAAGGTATAAAGCTCACTGAGAAGAGTAACTGTACAGAAAAATTAAGAGTGCTTCAAATGTAAATGTAAACCTTTTGTATCATTAGAAAAGGGTTAAAACAAAGTAATTAAAATAATATCTATGTTAGTATGTTACAGATAAGCAATATAAACTGACAAAAATGGAACACCAAAAGTTCAAAATATGAGGAAGAATGGGGTGCAAGTGTAGACTTTTGTTTCTGGTTTTGTTCTTTTCTAGGTTTTTGTTTGCTTTGAGACAAAGTCTCACTATGTACAGTTCAGGCTGGCCTCAAACCAACAGCAGTCTTCCTGCTTCAGCCTCCTTTGGGCTGGAATTACAGGCATGTACAACCATGCCCAGCAAGTGTAGAAAGTTGTTCATATTTTGTTTTATCTCTTTGTTTCTTTCCCTATCTTTGCGATCAGTACTAAGATGATAGCATTTCAAAATAAATTATGGTAATCAAAAGATTTTTGTAAGTCTCATGGTAACCACAAAGTGAAATACTTTAACAATAAACACACCAAAAAAAAAAAAGCCAGGAATGAAAGAAAACAGATTACTAGAGAATTTGCTTAGTCACACACACGCACACACACACACACACAAACTACACAAAATGGACAAAGAAAAGAAGGAGCTATGAAAATGCTATGAAACAGTAATAAAAGGACTGCAATAAGAATTTCCTATCAGCAATTACTTTAAATGTAAATGAATTAAATTCTCCAATTAAAAGACATAGAGTGACTGAATGGATTTAAAAAGTAAACAAGACTCAGCTATATGCTTTTTATAAGAAATTCATTTTATCTCTAAGGATGCACACAGACTGAAAATGAAAGGATAGAAACATATATTCCAGCTGAACCACCCCTTTCTGTGATCCAGGTTCTGCCATGAGGAGCAGGAAGAGACCTAGCAAGAAGCCAAACATGCCTTCCTGCAAGCTAGCCGTGCACGGGCTGGGAAACCAGAGGGCAAATCTTCCCACCCCCCAGTAAACAACCGGCTGATTCAGAGCACTCAGGGTAAGATGACAGCAACTGAGGCGAAAGGAATAGCTTGATGCTTGTGTTGTTTGACTGACTTTGCGGGTGCAGGGCTGGTGGTCTGGGTGCATATCTGGAGCATGGCAGTGGGCTCTGTGGCGACTGTAGGAGATTTCCTTCTGTCATTAGCTAGAGCAAGAGCCAGGACTCAGAATCAGAAGTGAACGTGGGGACATTACACCTGACACACCGAAATGCAAAAGATCATTAGACTATAATGAACAACTGCACTGTATGACAACAAATGTGATAATCTAGAAGAAATGGACAAAGTTCTAAACATGTCCACCTTACTAAGGTTGAATCATGCACGCGTCTGTGATCCCAGCATTTGGGCAGTTGAGGCAGGAGATTTGGCACATGTTCAACCCATCCTGGGTTATTTAGTGAGTTCAAGACCAACCCAAACTACATAGAGAAATACCACCTTAACAAAAACAAAACAAAACACACCAAAGCAAAGCAAAACATAAGACTGAATCATCAAGAAGTAAAAAAATCTGAAGAGACCAATGAGTAAGGGTATTGAATCAATCATTTAAAAAAGAATCTCACATTGAAGAAAGATCAGGACCAAATGAGTCTACTGCTGAATTTTACCAAACATTTAACACCAATTCTTTTCAAATAGTTACAAAAATTGAAAAGGAAAAAATAAATAAATAAATAAATAAATAAATAAATTTTTTTAAAAATTGAAAAGGAGGGAATTCTTTCAGACTCATTGTACAAGCTTAGCATTGGGCTGATACCAAAACCAGATAAGGACACCACAACAACAACAACCAAAAAAAGCTACAAGCTAAAATTTTCAATAAAATACTAACAACAGTATAATAAAAACATTATCCCCACCACGATCAATTGAGATTCATCCAAGAATGGAAGAAGGGTTCACCCTATGAGAATCAATACATGTGATACAAGAAAATCAATAAATGTCATATGTAAATATAATGAAAGATGAAAGCCATGTTATCATGACAAAAGATGCAAAAAAGGCACTTTATAAAATTCAGTGTCCTGTGTTGATTTTTTTAAAAAAGCTCTTAACAAATTCAGTATAGAAAGAACATATCCTAACATAAACTGCCATATATAACAGGTTCACAGCTATATCACACTGAATAGGAAAAACTGAAAATTTCTTTCCAAATCCTGGAACAAGACATATATATCCACTTTTACCACTTTTATTAGCTATTTTGCTAGGAGTTCCAGCCAAAGCAATCAGGCAACACAAAGGAATAAAAGGCATACAAACTGGAAAGGAGAACGTATGAAATTGTCATTATTTACAGATGACATGATTGTACATAGACAAAACTCAAAAAATGACACCAAAGATTTAATTCAGCTGGTGTTAAGTTGACCACCAGTTTTTAATTCATAACACTTGTAGTTTGCTTTTTTTTTTTTTTTTTTTTAAGAAGCCTCTGTTTGACCATTTTGGTTAAGACTACTTGATTCTTTGGTGTGAAGTTTTTTAGTTCTTCATATGTTCTAGATATTTATCCTCAGAAGAGTAACTGGCAAAGATTTTCTCCCACTGTTTTTAGATTGTCTCTTCACTCTGTTTTCTTTACTGCACAGGAACCTTTTAATGTAATGTGGCATCACTTTTTGATTTTTGCTGTTATTTCCTGTGACATTAGAGCTCTATTCAAAAAGTCTTTGCCTGTACTTGTAACTTCAAGTGATTCCCCTTTATTTTGTTCACACAGTTGCTGTTTCATTGATCCATTTTGAATTGATTTTTGTCCAACATGAGAGGTAAGGATCTTGTTTCAGTCTTCTACATGTGGATATCCAGTTTTCCCAGTAACATTTGTTAAAGAGGCTGTCTTTGATGTATGTTTTTTACCCATTTGATAAAAGTTATACAGGTGTAATTGGTGGATTTGTTTCTGTGTACACTATTCTATTCCAGTGGTTTACCTATTTTTATGCCAGTACCATGTTGGTTTTGTTAATATGGCTTCATAGTCTATTTTGAAACCATTGACTGTGATATCACCAGCACTGTTCTTTTTGCTCAGGATTGTTTTGATTACTCTGGATCTACTGTGCTTCCATATAAATTTTAGGATTTCTTTTTTAGTTCTGTAAACAGTGTCATTGTTATTTTAATGGGAGTAGCATTGAATTGGTGGGTCACCTTGGTAATAAGACAGTTTCAGTATTAATTCTGCCAGTTCATGAGTATGGCAGGTCTTTCCATTTTTTAGTGTTGTCCTGAATTTCCTTCTTCATAGTCTAGTTTTTTGTAGAGATCTTTTACCTCCTTGGTTATGCTTATTTCTGCTTTGTTTTGTTTTGTTTTGTTTGGGTTGGGTTGGGTTTTTTGGAGGGTGCTTTGTTTTGGTTTGGTTTGGGTTGTTTTTGGAGCTATTGTTAATAGAGTTCCTGATTTCTTTCTTGGCAGGTTGGTCATTAGTGTTTAAAAAGCTTATTGTGGATTAGATGTTAGTTTCCCCCCTAAAGTATCATACATTCATAAGTGGGCTTTTGAAAGATGCCTCAATTGTGGGAGCACTGACTTGCTGTGGAAAGTTGGGCCCTGGGTGCAGTTGTATCACTCGGGGCCTGATCAGGATGCATGTATATCCCTTTCTTGCTCTTTTCCCTTTCTGCTTTCTGTGAACCATACCTGAGGAGCTCTTCTACCACCAGGCTCCTCTGCCCTCCTATTTCCAGCTAGCATTGGCACTACCTCATCATGGACTAAAACTCTAAGCCAAAATAAACTTCTCCTCCTTTAAATTGTATCAGATATTGTGTCCCAGCCACATGGAAAGTGACTAAGACAAAACTGTTGGCCTTTGTGTGTTGATTTTTATATCCTACCACCTGGCTGAATTTGCTTATCAGACCTAACTCTCTTCGGGTGGAATTTTAGGATCTTCTAAGTAAAGAATTATATTGTCAGCAAATAGCAATAATTTGACTTCTTCACTTCTTGTTTAAGTTCCTTTTATTGCGCTATCTTGCCTAATTGTTCTGGTTAAAATTTCAGATAGTATATTGAACATAAGTGGTGAGAGTAGCCCTACCTTGGTCCTGATTTTAAAGGAAATGCCTTTAGTTTTTTCCCCATTTAGTATGATGTTAGATTTTAAACTTACTTTCTTTAGAGTTTTTCTCTTCAAGGATGTTAAATTTTTGTGGAGTATTTTTTATCTATCTATTGAGGTGACTATATAATTTTTATGCTTGATTCTATTTATGTGGTGTACTACTTTTTTATTGATTTTATATGTCAAACCTAGTTTGCATCCCTGGAATGAAATCAACTTGATTATGGTATACAATCTTTTTAATGTGTTTTTAATTGTGTTTTCAAGAATCTTATGGAGAAGGGAGATGGCAGAGCGGCAAGCAGCAGAGAAAGAGCTTCTCCAAGATTTAGTGTCCAAACACTGGATTAGAGCAATATGAGGAAAAGAAGAAGGAGTGAATTGGGTCCCCAGGACCCAGGAAGGATCTGAAGTAAGAACTGAAGCACATGGGGAGAGCAAAGACAGAAATTTCAATGAAGAAGAAAGAGGAGGCAGGTGGCACCTTCTCCCCAAGGCTGAACTCACTGCATAGGAGAAGTGGCTTGAAATTATAGACCCACAGTGACTACTGGCAACCCCAGAGGCCTCCACAGAGAAGTGCACCAGTGGAGTAGAGCAGTGGGCACAGGGGACCATGGTGGCGGGTGAGTTTTTCTGTACAAAGCTCCTGAAAGAGAACGGAATAGGCCAGGGACCATCTTGGAGAGAGGCCACCTGATCTTGGGACTTGGAGTGGCTTCCAGCTCCACCAAGTGCAAACCCGCAGCCAGCATACAAAGCAAAACAGGCTGGGCTGGTCAGGTTCCTCTCACAGCCTGAGGCCAACCTGAACTTCAATGGAAATAGGGGTGCAGGCTTGCTGAAATCCTTCTCTACATTGTCATGGAGCTTCCGGGGGCTTCTTGGGATTGATTGAAGCAGATCTGACTCTGCTCAATTTTCTACTAGTGGAAACAGAGACACACCTTGCAGTGGACATTTTTTCTTTATTTTCTTTCTTTTATTTGTTTGTTTTTCTTCATTGTTTGTTCTTGTTTTTATATGCATGTTTTATATGCATGTGAACATGGTTTCTAATTCTTTCATTGTTGTTGTCCTGTTCTTGTTTTTATTACTCCTCTCTTTTCCGCTTGTCTTCTGCACCAGTTTCCTAAAGTTTGTGTGATCCTCCTTTGTCCTCCAGCCTTGTTTCTACTCTCTGTGATGGATTAATAACTGGTGGTCAACTTGTAATGTTGGTCAACATTTAGCTGGTCAGCCAGGTAAACTGAGTCAGTGTGGTGCTGTGTGGATGGCCCACCTGAGGACTGCTGCTAGGATAAAAAGAACTAGAGAGGAAGCAGTGTTGTTGGTTCTCTTGGGTGCTGTTGGTTCTTCTGTTGCCATGAACTCTCCTGGAGGAGCTTGTGGAGCTTCTTTCCTGTTATGAACTTAGCTGTTCTCACTGTCAGAGGAGCTCAGGACCTTGTTGTTGCTGAGAATGGCTTCAGTTCACTTTGGGGGAGCTCTGGTCCTTTCTTTACTGCTTCCTGGCTCTGAAAAAGAAGTTACTATGCTGTTCAGTCTCCAGGAGAAGCTTGTCACCCTGGCTTCCTGATATGAACTCAGCTGTTCTCATCACTAGAGGAGCTCAGGACCTCTTTGTCACTAAGGATGGCTGTGGTACTTTTCGGGGGAGCCCTGGTCCTTACTTTGAGCATCACTTCCTGGCTCCAATGCAGAACCCTCAACCTACTGCCACAGATCATTCACCCCACTGGCACAGACTTTCTGGCTTCCACCACTGACCTTTGGGCCTTACCAGCACAGATCCATGAAATAGACTTGCATGAGTCATTGTTTTGGGCTCTAGACCTCCAGTTGGACTCGTGGGAAGCACTATCATGGATTCTAGGTCTTCAAACAAATTCATGAAGGATATCACAATGATATCTAAGCCCTCAGCTGGATTCTCTTGGTCTTTTAGTGTGTGAACAAATTTCCTGCACTTTCTTGTATTTGATGCCTTGGCTGATTATTATAAATAATACTATAAATTATACATCCTGTATGTAATCATTTTCCTTGCAATCCCTAACAACAACAATTCCTTTTGTTCTGTTTCTCTATTTTTTTTTCTTGATAGCCCTTTTTAAGTTTTCTGTCCTGAAGGTAGAATTGTCATATTGAGGGCTTAGTTATGACATACAATTTTCTGATTGGTTTTAGATTTTTTTTTTACATAACCACAAATCTAGTTCATATGGTAGTGACAAATTAACAGTTACCTCAGTTTGTCATTTTCTAGGCTGTATTTGATGCTACTGTTATTGCTGACTTAGGCAATGTGATGTAATTATTCTAACTAGCTGTTCTTTCTGGTATTTCAAGACTGAGAATGCCTAAGGGTCATAGAAAATACTGTGGGCCAGTGCCAAAGAACCAGAGGCTGGGCCATACAGGAAACAACTCCTCATTCCCAACAAATTGAAGAGGTAGGATCTTGCAACTGACTGAAAACCCAAAAACCAGCTACAGCTGGAAGGTGCTTCTGAGAAGTAGTTATTTCCTAAAGGTTCTAAATACTAGCAATAAAGTTACTCATCTTAGGCAGTTTATAAGCATCAACCCAGAAATTAGCTTGAAAAAAATAAAAAATGAGAAGACATTTAAACAAAAAGCTGGAATGGCCAGTTCACCAAAGGAAAACCCAGGAAGAAATAAGGTGGAACAATCCAAAAGCCACCCATGTGGCCTTTCTAAAATAACAACAGCTGAGGTAACTAAGCAGATGAAATAGACTCTAGAAAAACTCAAATTAGAAATAATTTCTTGGATAAATGCAAACATGATTCCTATATTGAAGACATACTTAATGACTCTAGAGAAGATACAGACAAAAAAAAAACAGAAAAACTTAGGCAAATTATAGAAATGGCAAATACCTAACATAGGAAAGAAATGGAATTCATAAAACAGATTCAAGCCAATATCCAAATTATAAAAATTCCATTGAAAGTATACACAGCAGGATGAGCCAATGTGAGGACAGAATCTCATATAAAGAAGACAGGATTGCAGTTAGCAATAATGAAAAAAAATATTTCTTAAAAATAGCAAGACAAGGGGCCAGGGATTTAGCTCAGTGGCTTAAGTGCCTACCTGGCAAGCGCAATGTCGTGAGTTCGATCTCCAGTACCAAAAAAAAAAAAAAAAAATAGCAAGACACCAGTCATTTGTGAACCTTGGGTAGAGAGAACAAAGCTGCATCAGCAAGCAAACCCCATCTGGGAACCAGTGCCATGTAGGCTATTACCAGGATGGAAGAGACAGACTCCAGCTCCTTCCAGTGCACAGACTGGCCAAAAAAATAAGTACTAAACACCCCCCACCCTGCACGTGCTGTAAGAAACCAGCTTATCTGGCAAAACACAGGCTGTGAGGATGGCTATGGAGGTGAAATGCAATTGGATACCAGTGGTGCTCTGGTGTTTCACTAACATTGCAGGTCTAGGGCCAGTGGTCTGATCGCAGGTTCACAGGATAGTGGTACGCAGTGTGACATCTGGGGTGATCTCCTTCTGAGGGATGCAGCCATTGTTGATTCCCTATGGTCTTGTTTTAGAAGTCCTATATTGTTTGCATTGTTGGATTGGGTTTTACTCTCTTTTGTTTTGTTTGATTATGTCAAATCTGATGGCAGAAGCAGCTATTTCAAAGATAGCAAAATATATTATGGTAGTATTACTATAGGCTTGTTTCATAGTCTTTTATTGCATTCATTGTTTTGTTTTTATTGTTTCTATTCTATTCTGTTCTGTTTTATTTTCACTATATCTGAAGTTATCTGCAACTATTTTGAAGACATTATGGTAACTATTGTTGATTTTGTAATAGTTTGTATCTTTTACACTAGTTTATTTTGATTGGTTTTATTCTGTTTTATACTCTTTAAAATCAAAATAAATAGCAAGGGATAGGGCCGGGGATTTAGCTCAGTGGCTTAGCGCCTGCCTGGCAATCGTGAGGTCATGAGTTCGATCCCCGGTACCAAAAAAAAAAAAAAAAAAATAGCAAGGGACCATGAGAAATCAACCCAGATCTGCTGGATGTTGCAAAGAAAAATAACATAAGATTGATTGAATTCAACAAAAAAGAAGGAGATAGCACAAACGACATTGAAAAAACTGTTCACAGAAGTCATGGCAGACAGCTTCCCTGGCAGGGGAAAAGAATTTGACATTAGACAAGTGAGGCATATAGAACAATTAGTCATGATCAAAAAAAAAAATCTACAGCATATTATAGTCAACATTCCAAAAATTTCAGCACAAGTACAGAATATTAAAAGTTGTAAAAGAAAAGAAGCAAATCACCAACAAAAGAAAGCCCATCAGAATCACAGTACCCTTCTCAACACAAACCCTCAAGGAGAACTTGGAATGAAGTATTTTAAGACCTGGAAGAAAACAACCTCCAAACCAGAATGATGTACCTCACAAAACGATCCTTCAAAATTTCTGAAGAAATAAGATACTTCCATGACAACAAATACCTGAGGAAATTTCTGAACACTAAACCAGCACTCCAAAATGTTCTCAAGGACATGACATTCTAGAAAGAAATAACAAGGATTACAACTCCTTGAACCCCAACAGAATAAATCTATCAGGTAAGGCAAACAATTAAATAGGGAGAAAAAAGGGTGCCAACAATATGAAAATAACATGACAAGGATAAGTCAATACATATCAGTTCAATACATATCAGTTGCAGCCATCAAGGTAAATGATCTCAATTTACAAATCAAAAGAAACAGACTGGCACAACGGATCAAGAAGCAAGGTCCAACAATATGCTGCATACAAGAAATACATTTAATTCAAAAAGAAATTCATAGACATCAAAGGCAAAGGATGGAAAACAATAATCCATGCAATAGGAACCTGGAAGAAAGCAGAAGTAGCTATTCTATTTGCAGACAAGGTGGATTTCAAAACAATATTGATTAAGAGAGACAAAGAAGATAACTACATCCTTATAAAGGTAACAATCCAAGAGAAAGAGATAATAAGCACAAATACATATGAGACAAATACCAATTTACCCAACAGTACACAGCAACTAGTAATGGACATGAAAAATCAAATTATCACTAATATAATTCTATTGAAGGATCTCAATGCCTCACTGTCACAAATAGGTTAACTAGATTTTAAAAAAACAATAAAATATTAAACTGAGTCCAACTTCAGAACAAATGGACTTAGTAGATGTCTACAGAGTGTCTCACTCCACAACATCAGAATACACATTCTTTTCAGATGCATACAGGATATTCTCCAAAATAGACAATACTAGCTCACAGAACATGCTCAAGTAAATGAAAAGGAATTGAAAATTTCCCATGCATATTATCAGACCATAGTGCAATGAAATTGGAACTCAATGGCAAAAGAAACTACAAGAAATTCATAAACACAAGCAAATTAAATAACACCCTCCTGAACAACCAAAGGGTCACAGATAAAGAAGAAATTAGACAATTCTGCAACTAAATGATAATATCAGTACAACATACTGGAATTTATGGGACACAATGAAGGCAATTCTATGAGGGAAATTTATAGCAGTGAATACTCATATCAAAAAAATAGAGCTCAAATAAAATAATGTTGAACCTCAAGCTTCTAGAAAAAAAGAGCAAGTTAACCTCAAAGTTCATAACAAAAAGGAAATTATTAAGATTAGAGCAGTTATCAATGCAATAGACACTAAGAAAACATTACAAAGAATCAATGAGTCAAAAAGTTGTTTCTGTGATAGATAAAATATAATCAACAAGCCCTTTCACAAACTTATCAAAAAGAAAGAAAGAAAACACTCAAATCCATGCAACTAGGAATAAAAAGGGTGAAATCACAGAAGATCCTGTAGAAATCCAGAAGATCATCTATACCTACTTCAAGAATTTATATTCTAATAAGAGGGAAAAGGAGAAGAAATGAACAGATTTCTTGATACATATACATTTCCAAAGGTTAATCAAGAGGTTATTAAAAATTTTGATAAACCAGTATCAGTCAATGAAATTGAAGATGTTGTTAAAACCCTGGCAACTAAGAAAAGCCCAGGCCCTGACAAATTTACTACTGAATTCTCTAGGAAATTTTTAGAAGACCTAATGCCGCTACTTCTCAAACTCTAATGAAATTGAAAAGGAAGCAATATGCCCAAATTCATTCCTGGAAGTGAGAACTACCCTGATACCAAAATCAGAGAAGGACTCAACTAAGAAAGAGAATTATCGGCCAATTTTCCTAATGAATATAGATTCAAAAATCCTCAATAAGATACTGTCAAACAGAATGCAGCAAACCATCATGATCAAGTGGGATTCATCCCAGGGATACAGAGATAGTTCAACATATGTAAATCCATAAATGTAATGTACCATATTAACACAGCCAAGGACAAAAATCATATGATCATCTCAACAGATGTAGAAAAAGCTTTTGACAAAATGCAGCACCCATTCATGATTAAAAAAAAACCTGCAGAAAATTGGAATAAATGGTTTTTATCTCAACTTGATAAAAGCCATCTATGACTAACCAATAACCAACATCATACTAAATGGACAAAAACTGAAAGCTCTAAAATTAGCAATAAGACCAGGTTATCCACTGTCACCATTCCTATTCAATATAGTTCTGGAGACATTATCCAGAACAATCAGACAAGAGAAAGAAACAAAAGAAATAAGGATAGGAAACATAGAAGTTAAATTATCATTATTTGTAAATTACATAATACTCTACATAGAAGCCCCACAAAACTCCACCAAAAGACTTCTAGATTTAATAACCAAATCCAGTAGTATAGCAGGATACAAAGTCAACACTCAAAAATCAATAGCCTTCTTGTACACAAATTCCTTTTCACTGATAAACCTTTCATGATAGCATCCAAAAAATAAAATATCTAAAAATCAATCTAATGAAGGAAGCAAAAGACCTCTATACTGAAAACTACAATGTTCTGAAAAAGGAGATTGAAGAGGATATCAGAAAATGAGAATATATCCTTTGTTCTTGGGTAGGAAGAACTAATACAGTGAAAATTGCCATATCTCCAAAGTTGTTATACAAATTTAATGCAATCCCAATCAAAATTCCAACAGCATATCTCACAGAATTAGAAAAAACAATCCTAAAATTCATTTGGAACCAGAAGAGACCTAGACTAGCAAATCAATTCTGGGCAACGAATGTAAGGTAGGGAGCATCACAATCCATGACTTGAAACTATACTACAAAGTTATTGTGATAAAAATGAAAGAAAGAAAGAAAGAAAGAAAGAAAGAAAGAAAGAAAGAAAGAAAGAAAGAAAGAAAGAAGAAAGACAGTACTGGCAAAAAAAAAAAAAAAAGCCAGACCCTAAGATCAGTGGAACACATTAGAAGACACAGAAACAACTCTAGATATACTTTACTACCTTATCTTTGACAAAAGAACCAAATATCTGCACTGGAAGAAAGATAACCTCTTTAATAAAGGATACTAGAAAAACTGGCTTTCCACATGCCAATGATTAAAACTAGATCCATATCTTTCACTATGCACCTAACTAAACTCTAAATGGATCAAAGATCTAAATATTAAAAATAGAAACATTAAATCTCTGAAGGATACAATAAGTAGAACTCTTGAAGACTTTGGTATAGGTAAAGACTTTATGAGCAAAACCAAAATTGCACAGGAACTGTCACAAAGAATCAATAACTGGAATCTCATCTTACTGAAAGAATTTTTGCACAGCAAGAGAAACCACACAGAGTGAAGAAAAAATTATAGTGTGGGGAAAAAATTTTGCCAGCTATTCCTCAGATGAAGGACTATTATCTAGAATATATGCAGAACTCAAAAAAATCAGACCCCTCCACCAAATTTAAAGATCCAATCCCAAAAAATGGGCATTTGAAATGAATAGACACTTCTCAGATGAAGAAATACAAATGGCAAATAAATATATTTTTTAAATGTTCAACATTATTGGTCATTTGAGACATGCAAATTAAAACAACGCTGAGATTCAGTCTTACTCCAGAAAGAATGGCTATTATCAAGAAATTAACCAATAACAAATGCTGTTAGGGGCTGTTGTTGGGAGTGTAAACTGATGGAACTGCTGTGAAAATCAGCATGGAGATTCCTCAAAAACTAGAACTAGAGGTTTTGATCAACTGAGATATTCCTCTTGTTGATATCCTTCTGAAAGAATTAAAAGCATCATTCCACAGCAATATGTGCACATCCATGTTTACAATGGCACAGTTTGTAACAGCTAAATCAACCCAAATACTCATCAACTGATGAATGAATAAAGAAGATGGAAGATCTTTATACACTGGAGTATTACTTTGCTATAAAGAAGGATAAGCTTGATATATTTCTTGCTAAATGGATGCATCTTGAGGGCATACTCTTAAGTGAAATACACCACACACACATATGTAAATACTGCATAGTTTCTCTGGTGTGAGAAACTGAAAGTGTAAATAAGGACCAAAATCCATAATAAATATTGGGAAATAGAAGAAAATGTTCAAGTAGGAAGGGGAATTAGAGATGGAGGAGGAGGAAAGGAAGGAAGAGAAAAGAAAAAAAATAATGATAAAAGAAGGAGAAAAGGGAAACAAAGCTTTTGTAAATAAAGAGGAGAAGGGAGAAGGGTGAAGGGAGAGTAGGGGAATGAAAATACAGGAATCAAGTTGTGCCATGGACAGATATAAAGTCCCTGTGATGAATGTGATCATTATGTAACCTTAAAATGTACAAATAAACATAATTTTTAAAAAGAATCTTATTGAGTATATTTGCATCTATGTTCATTAAAGATAGCTGGGTTGTAGCTTTCTTTTTTGTTGTTTGCTTTTATTACATCTTTTTCTGGTTTTGATATCAGGAAGATACTGGCTTTAGGGAGTTGGGAAAGGTCCTCACCTTTTTACTTCATGGAATAGTTTGAGGACCACTGGTGTCACTTCTTTAAAGTTCTGGTAAAATTCAGCAATAAATCCATTCAGTTCTAGGCTCTCTTTGCTGAGAGATTTTTTTATTACTGCCTCAATCTCATTGCTTGTTATTGATCTATTTAGTTGTTTACAACCTCTTGGTTCAATGTTGGTAGTTCATATGTATATAGAAATGTATTCATTTTGTCTAGGTCCAATTTACTAAAATATAAGTTTCAATAGTATTCCTAATAATCTGGATTTCCGTGAAATTTGTTATAACATAGATGCTTTTCCTCTACAATTTTAATTTGGGTTTCTTTTCTCTTTCTTTTAGTTAGTTTAACTAGGATTTATCAAGCTATAGATTTGCCATTGCAGAAAAAAAATATATATATATATCCACAAAGAAACATCACCATTAAACTATACTTTAGATCAAATGAACTTAACAAACATCTGAAGTGTTCCATCCAACAATAGCGGAGTATACATTCTTTTCAGCAGCTCATAGAATTTCCTCCAAAATAGACTGATTTTAAGTCATTAATCAAGTCTTAACAAATATTTAAATATTGAAATAATTTCATGCATCCTAACTGATCATAATGCAATGAAACTAGACATCAACAAGAGAAACTACATAAACCCATGTAGAGTAAATGGTAGGGAAATAAAATGAAACACTTTTAAATGATCTGTAAGCGATTAAAGGAATTAAGGAGGAAATTTTAAAATTCCTAGAGTTAAATGATGATGGTAACACAATATACCAGAATCTGTGGAATACAGTAAGGCAGTTCTAAGAGAGTTTACAGCTATCAGTGCATATTTTTCAGGAAAATCTGGCCAGGCCTGGTGTCACTTGCTTGCAATCCTAGCTCTCTGGGAGAGTAAGGCACAAGGCTAAGTCTGAGCCTAGTCTCAGCAACACAGTGATTTAGCAAGACCCTGTCTCAAAATATCTTTTAAAATGTTTAAAGCTGAAGATGTAGCTCAGAGGAAAGGCCATGGCTTCAATTCTCAGTACTGAAAATAAATAGATAGATAGATAGATAGATAGATAGATAGATAGATAAATTGAGCAATCCCAAATAAAACAAATAACATAATGATGCATTTTGTCTTGGAAAAACAAGAACAAACTAAATCCAAAATGGATAGAAGAAAATAAATAATAAAGAGGAGAACCGAAATTAGTACAATAGAGACTAAAAGAACAATACAAGGAATCAGTAAAATAAACAGTTCTTTGAAAAGCTAAACAAGATGGCTATTTATTATTCACCGGAACCTAGACACTATGTGATTAGGTGATCATCTGTAGGTTTTCATCCAGTTGCGATGCAAATGCCTTCTGTACTACAGAAAAGATAACCACAAAGTTATAGTTTTATTAATTAGAATGATACTAACCAGGATTAACCCAGCCTGTATCTAATCTGTTAATCGATTTGGGGAGGGGAGGTAGTAACAAAGATCGAACCTAGGACCTTCATACTGAGCTACATCCCCAGCCCTTTCTTTTTCATTTGAGGTATGGCCTTGAACTTCTAAATCCTCACCTCAGCCATCCAAAATGATGGGATTACCAGTGTGCACCACCATACCCAGTTTCAACTTTTAGTGGCTAAATTTCTTCAAAACAATCTTGCCACCAGCTTTACCAACCTTGCTGATTCCCTTGTTAACAAGTTTAATAAATCTTTGATGCATTCATTCTGTATCTGTATTAAGAGCACTGCACCAGTGAATGATAAGGCAGTAAAATTCCTAATTGTGTATCACAGGCCAGAGTGGCTACAATAAGCAAATGGTATTACACTCTACTGCCAGAAGTACTAAGTAAAATACTAAGTGAAATGTGTCTTTCAAACTCTCTACACTCCAATGACTACGCCGCAAATAAACGTTTTCTGAGGGTCGGTTTGTTCTGTTACCTGAAGGTCTGTTTTGTAGATTTATATTCTATCACCTACATAGAAAGGTAGAGTTGCTCATGATTTCTTCATCTATTCAACTATAATTTACTGAGAGGATATTATTTGCTAGGGGCTATTTGGACTGCCAGGTATGCAGTAATTAACATAAAAGACCAAGTCCCTGCACCCATGGACCTCACATTCCAATAAGAAGGAAATAAATTAATTAACTAAGTAAGTTAGTCTTAAGTATGATGAACAAAATACAGAAGATAAAGCCTATGGTGTGTGGAAAAGTTGCTATTTTATAAAAAGTAGTCATAGAAGGCCACATCTAGATGGTAACATTTGCATGGTGATCTGATAAACTGAAGATTTACATAGGGATATGGGATAGCAAATGCCAAAGCTCTGAAGAAGAGAATGCAGTGGTGGGCTGAGGAGATTGAGGGCTTAAAAGACCTTAAAAGTCACAGTAATAACTGCGGGTTTTACTATGCTAACTGGAGAAGTTTGAACAGAGGAGAGACCCTGAGTTTTGTTTTTTTAACACTGCTGCTAAGTTGAGACTAAATTGCAGGGGATCAAAGTAAGAGCTGAGCTAAGCAGTCACAAAGCTACTGGCAGTGAGCAATGAAATGAGAGATGAAGGCAGATTACTCTAGAATGTTAACAGTAGAGGATAACTCTACATGTTATTTTGGAGAGATTCCTCAAGATTTCCTAATGGGCTGGAAGAGAGAAGCAGGTGGCAAGAATAACTTGGCTTGAGAAACCAAAAGGACGGAAGTGTTACTTAATGCGTTTAGAAGCATGAGGAAACATTTAGGAGTAGTATCTAAATTTCATCTTTATGAAAGACTTCTAGATGTAATAACCAAGTTCAGTAATGTATCTGAATAAAAAGTCAACACTCAAAAATCCATGGCATTCCTATACATGAACAACACTCACTGAGAGAGAAATAAGGGAAACCACACTCTTCACTATAGCATCCAAAAAATGAAATACTTAGGAATCAATCTAAACAGAAAGTAAAAGATCTATACATTGAAAATCATATTACTCTGTAACAAGAAATCAAAGAGGATCTCATAAAACGGAAAGGATTTCTTGCTCATGGGCAGAACAAACATTGTGAAAATGACCATTCTCCCAAAAACGTTATACATATTTAATACTATTCCAACAAAAATGTCATTAGCATACCTCACAGATCTATAGAAAATCATTCCTAAAATTCATCTGGAAGCAGAAGAGACCTAAAATAGCAAAGGCAATTCTGGGCAACAAAGGCAAGGCACAGGGCAACCCCATCCCTGACTTGAAATTATACTACAAACTACGGTGATAAAGTCAGCATGGTACTGGAATAAAAACAGACCTGAAGATCAGTGGAATAGATTAGAAAATACAGGTACAACTACAACACACTCAGCCACCTCATCTTCAATAAAGGGGCCAAACGTTCACTGGAAGAAAGGTAGCCTCTTTAATAAATAAGTAGTGTTGGAAAAACTGGCATTCCATATGCCAAAACTAAAATGACCCATGTCTATCACCATGCACTAAAGTCAAAATAGATTAAAGATCTAAATATTAAAACAGAAACACTAAATCTGTTGGAAGACAAAGTAGGTAGAAATCTTGAAGATATAGGAGTAGGCAGAGACTTCATGAACAAAAATCAAACTGCACAGGAAATACTTCCCAGAATCAACAACTGGGATCTTGTCTTATTAAAAAGTTTTTGCATGTCAAAAGAGATCTCCAACACAGTGAAAAGAAAACCCACGACTTTGGAAAAAGTTCTTAGCCAACTCTCCCTAAGACAAAGTACTTTTATCTAGAACATATAAAGAATTTAAAAAAAAAAAATCAAACCCCCAGCAGTCAAAGACCCAATCCAAAAATGTGCATCTGAAATAAATACACAATTCTTAGATGAAGAAATACAAGTGGCAAATAAATATATGAAAAAATGTTCAGCATCATTGGTCATTAGAGAAATGTAAATCAAACTAATGCTGAGATTCCATCTCACTCCAGAAAGAATGGCCAGGATCAAGAAATCAACCAGTAACAAATGCTGGAGGGGCTATGGGAAAAAAGGAACTCTTCTGCATTGTTGGTCGGAATGTAGACTGGTGTAACTCCTGTGGAAATCAGTGTGAAGGTTCCTCAAAAAACTAGGATTAAAGGTTCCATTTGACCCAGTTATCCCGCTCCTGGGCATTTTCCTAGAAGAACTGAAAACATCGTACCACAGTGATATATGTGAACCTGTGTTTATAGCAATTCAATTTGTTATAGCCAAATCTTGGAAACAACTTGAATTCCCTTCAAATGGGGAATGGATAAAAAAGATGTGTTATTTTTATACAATGGAGTATTACTCAGTTATAAAGAAAGATTGCATCTAGGCTTTTATAAGTAAATGGGTGAGACTTGAGACCATACTCAAAGTGAAATAAATCAATCTCACATGTATAAATATCATATTGTCTCCCTAGTGTAAGAAACTGACAGATCAAATATGATTCAAAATCTACAATAAATATTGTGTAAGGGCAAGAAATTGCTCAAAGGGGCAAAGTAACTGGGATAGGGGAAAGGAGGAAAGAAGGAAGGGAAAAGGAAAAGACATAAATTTGTATATACGTAAGATAGCTAAGATGACTATACTACTAATTCTATTAGTTCCTGGAAAAGAACAGTTAATACTCATATGATTAGATCAATTTTGCATGTTTATATCTGGTAATCTAAGCAACCCTTTTGAAGGTAACTGTCTTAGTTACTTTTTACACATCGCTGAGACAAAATTCCTGATGCCCAAAGTTAGGGAAGGAAAGGTTTATTTCTTACAGTTCTTAGAGGTTTCAGTCTATATTCAGTTGGCTCCAAGGCAGTGTGGCATGGCAGGGCACCATTTGTGGCTGCTGCAAACAGGAAGGCACAAACAGGAAAGAAAAAGAGACATACCTTCTTCCCGCCTATACATCCTATCCTGGCTCCAGCCCTGGGCAGGTGAAACACTTACTCCACCAATCCAAGTGCTAGACAATGAACCAATCACAAACACTAGATTTGGTCCAGTCTATAACTATATGAGGTTTGGAGGCCACTGACATAAGCCATGACAGTAACAATATGCAATGTTAACAACCATTATTAAATTCCTATCATCATCTTGTTTTAAAAACCTATACTGTTATGGTTTGGGGTCTGTTGTTTGTTTTTGGTATCTTTTGCTTTTTGTGTTTCTTTTCTGTGTCTTTTTTTCTCTTAAAAAATTTCATTTTTAGACAGGTTTAGTTTGAGATGCCTGTTAGACAGCCAAATAGAAATTTCTGGTATATAGTTGCATAAGACTAAAATGTAACCACAGGATTATAGACTGTTTCTCCTCCTTCTAAATCTAAATATCAAATTAATGAGGATCCCATCTACTAGCAAGGAGTTACAACAAACACAAACAAAAAACAAATAAAAATTGTTATTTGTGTAAATTATTGTTTAGCCTAATTCTTTGCACTCCTGTGATAGTGTTACATGCCACACCCTTGCCGTATAACAAACCACTACAAGGCAGGGTGCCACTGTCCCTTGAATATGAGCTTGGCCATGTGACCATTTGAGCTAATGGGATCAGAGTAAATAAGGGAAGTGTTGCACTGTGCTTATATCCCACTAGTCTACAGAAGAAAGAGTTTCCTTCTAGTAGCTGTTATCCTTTCAACCTGAAACCCAAAGCAGACATAGCTGGGCATTCTTGAGGCCAGCTACTGCCAATCAGCTGGACAAGAATGGACAGGTAGGCCAGTGTGGTGGATTAAAAACTAGTGACCAATTTAAACACCAGCTGAACTGAATCAGTGTTGTGCTGCCCATGGATGGCCCACCTGAGGACTGTTGCCAGCATAGAAAGGAGACCTAGAGAGGAAGAGTAGCACTGTGGGTTCTTCTAAGCATTGTTGTTTGGAGTGGCTGGTACTTTTGTATGGTTAGTTCTCCTGGAGGAGTATGTCATGCTGGCTTCCCTGATATGCACTTGGTTGTTATTATTGGAGGAACTCAGGACCTTGTTGCTGAGAATGGCTGCAGTTCACTTTGGAGGAATTTTGGTCCTTACTTTGAGCATCACTTCCTGGCTCGGGAGGGAAAAATGTATGCTGTTCAATTTCCAGGAGAGCTTGTCACCCTGGCTTCCTGATAAGAACTCACCTGTTTTCATCATCGGCAAAGCTCGGGACCTCATTGTCACTGAAGATGACTGTGGTACTTTTTGGGTGAGGCCTGGTCTTTACTTCTTGGCTTTAATACAAAACCTTCAACCTACTGGCACCCCACTGGCATAGACTTTCCAGCTTCCACCACTGATCTTTCAGCCTTCCCATCACAGATCCATGAAATAAACTTGCTTGAGTCATTGTCATGGGCTCTAGGCCTCCAGGTGGACTCATGGGAGGCACTGTCATGGGCTCTAGGTTTTCAGCTGAACTCATGCAGGATATTGCCATGGGACCCAGGCATCCAGCTGGATTCTTTATGTCTTTAGTGCATAGACAGATTTCTTGCACTTCTTGTATTTAACTTGTGGGTGACTATTACAAAATAATACTGTGAATTATGTGTCCTGTATTGTCTTGTTTTCCTTGCAACACCTGACTACAACAGTCAGTAAGCTGGAAAATAAAAATCTTTTTTACATGACACTGTGTTTTGCAGTGGTTAGTTATATGACAAGCCAGTGGTTGGTTTGACTAATACAGAAATGTGTAAGTAGAGATGGGCTGGCACTGTAAAAAGACCTTAAGGTCTGTTTGGGACTGGGTAGCAGGTGGCCACCAAACTATTATAATAACCTGGAAAATGATTCCTGAGTTAGGTAATGATAGAATATTTGATAAAATTGCCACCTGTGATTATTTGAGAGACAGATACTGTGCCTAATGAAATGGTTTTGAGGCAGACTCATGACTGTGAACTACCTACTACTAGCTGTATTTGGTAGAGTATAGGGACAAGGAGGGTGGTGGGAAAGGAACTGGCCGGTTTTGGTTTGTTTGTTTGTTTGTTTGAAGGTAGTACAAATACAACAAAACAAGACAGAACAAAGCCAATTGAGACATTGCAGTGACTTTGGTACAGAACTTCACAGCAGGTTACCAAGATAAAAGTAATAGGTACCATGGTATATCTCATTATCTTCACAATAGTTGTCTAGTCAATTAAGTATAGCAAAATCAAACCAAAGACAGAACATTATAAAATCAATCAAAAGAGAATATTGAATAGCATAAAGCAATTAATCATAATGAAAACAACACGTGCTTTCAAAGAGAAGATAGAGGAGACACCCCCCCCATATTTGCTATGTTGCGTACAGTCATCCTGCCAAGAGATGCTCAGACCTCTGTCCCCAGTTGCTAACGGGGGTGAGAGGGGGGGATGTTTGATTCCAAGCCCACGTACCAGTAGGCTCAAGAGACACTACTGGGTCTCCTGGCTCATGCCAGAGGAAGGCACTTACCAAGAGGGCATGCAAATTGCTTCTTTGTGCAGGCTCCTGGATTCCACCATGGCCAAGGCCAAACTGGCTGGTTTTTGAGGACACTTGGAAGTACAGAAACCACAGAACTTGCAAGGTTGGAAAAATGAATCTCTGGCTCATCAAATTGCATGGGTGGCTTAATAAAACAAAGAAAAAGACTAAATTGTTGCCATAACATAAAGACCAAGTCAAAAGACCAAGTGTCATTGTTGAGGTCTTGGAAGGACCAAGATACCATAGAGTACATCCTCTTTGCTGTACAAAAGGGCTGCTAAGAGCCAGGCATAGTGGTGTGTGACTGAAATTCCAGCACTTGAGAGGCTGTGACAAGAAGATGGAAAGCTCAAGCCCACCCTGGGTAATTTAGTGAGTTCAAAGCCAGCCTGAGCTACATAAAGACCCTATTTTAAAAAACAAAACAAACTGCTAGGAATGTTAAAATCCTTCTCCCAGAAGGATAAAGTGATTAAAATGTCCTTACCTGGGTTAAGAAAGTGACAGCTTCAGAAAAGTAGTATATGTGAAGACTGTTCTGCCAATAAGAAGAGCGTTTTCCCCAGGTCATCTTCAGAGGAGACTAAGAGAAATGGAAAGTGAAGAACTCCAGAGGGCGAATCAAAGGCAAATACACTTTGGAGTCATCCTAGGAGAAGATCCACCCAAGGGCTAATCAGGGGACATTCTCTACTCCCAGAACAGACAGCTAAGATAATATTTGTCCTATGTGCTTTCAAAATTGCTATGAATATGACTATTCAACTATTCTTCCCTCTTTTCAAATGCAATAGTTTATTGTGGTTATCCTGACACTGTGCCACCATTCTATATAGGGTACAGAGGAGTGGAAGGGAGGTGCAAATCCTTTAATTCCTTAGAGTACCATTATATTTTGACCTGGCCTCATGTTAGGAACAATGCATTACTTCATCTGCGGATCATTGTGGAATTGTTTTGGCCAGTGGGATGTTAGTAGATGTGATACAAGAAGAGGGTCGACATGTACTTGCACGGTGGGCTTATCTCCTATGCTCCAGTGTTCTGGATAGTGGTGGGGAGGCTTTCTCTGCATAACTAATTCTTCGATCTAGGCCCATCCTCTAAATCCCAGTGGTTTATAATAACGAGCACTTCTTTCAACGTTCACTAGTCTCTGAGTTGTCTATAGGTGAGGTATTGAGGATGGGCTATTGTCAGTGCTGCTTTGGCCAATGGACTGGTTGGGATGTGAATGGAACAAGGCCCTCTCCATATTGGACCATCTGAAGACCAGGCTGAAACAGCAACTACCTGGAAGTAAGTTTTCTGAGCCATCACGGGCTCATTGAAGGCAAGCTTCCCACACAAATAGAGGTCAATTCACTGTTTACAGTTTCATATGCAGCAAAAGTTGACTACACCATGTATTTGAATTTAAGAATGCTTTTTTCAAGTGATATTCTTGGGCACATTCTCTATTATCTCATTCAAGATTCCTTAGAAAGAAATACATGAGAAATTTGTTCCCGTATTCACTGCTAGGAAAGATCTTTAATCTACTGAAGGACTTTTCCTTTTTTAATAAAGGGATGCTTCTGTAGAAAAAGAGAGGAATATGTGCATACAAAGACATGTGAGGAAATTACTTAGAGGAATGGCCCTGAAGCAAGGCCAGCAGATCGCTGTAGCTGCTGGTCTCAAACAGGAGCCGAAAGAGAATTCTTTCTGTGGTCTGTTGGTCATTTCAGAACTTTGGAAATGGAATGGTCAGTTCGTCAGAAAGAAATAGCAGGTGAGTGTGGCAGACTTTGGAGGGCCTGCAGGGGAGAGACCCTGGCATGTCAGGACCTGCACTGTGCAGTTGACTTGGGGTGCCAGGAGAACAAGGAGCTCCTCCCCTCTCTGGGGAGCGGCTGTGAGCCTGCTGGCGCGTGGGCTGAGAATCAGACATCTCATGTCATCCTGTCCCCGGTCCGGCGCCCCCCACCTTAGCAAGTGGGAGCCAGTGAACTACACATCTTGTGAAAAGATTGGCTATGGTATTTAGTATGAGCTCCCCATATGCAAAGATATGGACAACCATTTGGAAGAAAACAAGAAACAATATGACAGATAGTGAGGATCTCTGGTTGTCTAGCTTTGAAATTTATGCTTTCCTATGTCCCGTTCTGTTCTGTTGTCTTTAATTTTATCCCCTTTAAAATAAAATTTAAAAAATAGAAAAAGAAAAAAAAAAAAGAAATTACTTAGAGGATTATGGTGTTAGTAAAGAGTCAAGAAAACCTTGAACTGCAATAGACCATAAATAACTACAGTGTACAAGAAACCATGCTTTGTAAGGAATGAAAAAAGAAAACAGAGATATTTAGAGGGGACCAGAAATGACAGAGCAAGTATTTTTAAAAATTGACAAGGTTTTTATGTTACGTTTGTCTTATGCTGTCTCCCACATGGAGACTATGACCAAAAAAATCAAATCTAGAAGAGTGAGAGAAAGCTATAAACACAATAAAAACTGAGAGATCAGAAGAACCAATATGTGTAGGCCGTACTGAGCTCAACCCCGCAGATGTAAAAGAAAATGAGTTCTTAATGTGTCAGGAAATAAATCAGATGCACAAACTTAAATAATGCATGGCTTCTCTTTCATGAGAAATCCGAAGTATAAACAGCTTAAGGAGCAAAATAAAAGACAGACCATAGAAAACAGGTAGACAAATCCTTTGCAAACAAGAAGGGGACCAAGAGGTGGAAGCAGTGAAAGGAAGTGTAGGAGAAGGAGAAGTGAAAAGAATTAAGATGTGCTATGTACATGTACCAGCTCTCCATGATAAATGCAATCATTATGTGTTAATAAAAATTTTTAAATAAATAAAATGCCTTTTGGAAAGAAGAAAGGAAAAAAGGAAAGAAAGAGGGAAGGAAGGAAGGGAAGAAAGAAGAAGAAAGGAGAAATAAATGAGCTCTTGAATTTGGCCAGTCAGAAGGAGAAAGGTGAAGCCAGAGATTTGCCACTAGCCTCTCTAGTTCCACTTAGCAACTTCTTTTGTCCAGTCTGACATGGAAAGAACTTGTCAGTCATCGCCACTATATTCATAAGAAAAAAACAAAAGGCAGAGCTAAACATCAACAACTCTTTTTAGGTCCATGAGAGAACTGAGATGATTGGATAAAATCATACCCTCAACACTGTAGAGACATGCAGATACAGGGAATCATAATGATTGTAGTTTGCTACGAGCAGAAGCTACAGCAGAGGCCTGGTCAGAGCACTTGGGGGTAATTAACCACATTCTTAGGACCCTGTCTGGACTAGCTTGAAAGATAAAATCTCCTGGGCAAACCCCACAGTTTCCTGAATTTCACCTCCGGGAGCTCCATCAGATTCTCAGAGTGAAGGTTACAAAAACATCCCATTATGCTTCTGGCAACAGGAAAGGGACAAACAGCCATTTTGAAAGAAGCACAGCACATTTTGTTCTTCATAAAAGTCTGCCCTGAAGACAAACTCTTTCAAAACAAACTAACCAACTTGGATTGAGTCTACCAGAGCTGGGAGAAAATAAATACCCAACTCCTGTCCTCTCTTCCCATCTCACTGAAAGGAGAAAGAAGAGGTAGGACATGTGGTATGAAAAGATTGAGAAGTAGCCATAGGGTTATAGACTGTTTCTCTTGCCTCCAAATTTAACACCACATCAGTCAGGCTCCTGTCTAGTAACAAGGGCTCACAGCTAAAAGAACACTGAGACTCAACCTCAATTTAAGAAAGAGTCTGTAGGGATGTTAAAGACAACAGGAGAAACAAAAACAAAGGCACTAAAGGAAACTTTGGTCTTGGACACCAGAACTACAGTAAATGGTAAAGGCAGCCTGACTCTTAACCGAATATAAATACAACTTCACACCCAGGAACTATTCACCTCAGTTCCGTTTGTCCAACAAGGGCAGAGGTTGGAGATAGAGCAAGGACAAATAAACAACAGTGAGTCATGGCATAAAGAATTGAGAAACCAAACAATGAGAATGACTATGTCAAAATATCAGAAAAGTAGTGGATAAAGGTAACCCTTTCCCTCCATCAAGTCCCTCAGGCACAAACCCAAAAGTGAAAACTCCTGTGCATTGTGGTTTGACTTGCTCTCTATGCCCCTTGCTCTATGGGCTTTGGGTACCATGACACTTTCTCTAAAAATTTTCTATAGTCAGA
Organism: Dolichotis patagonum; assembly: GCA_004027295.1. Lineage (NCBI taxonomy): Eukaryota > Metazoa > Chordata > Mammalia > Rodentia > Caviidae > Dolichotis > Dolichotis patagonum. The sequence goes on from PVJX010004579.1 coordinate 27,556, forward strand.
AACTTCCCTTTCCTGACAGGTGGGCCAAGTCACTTTCCCCATTGAGCTATTATTCCTGTCTATCCCCAGTTATAGACCCTTAATCCCAGGTCTTTAAGAGATGCTGTATCTATTGGGGTTCTGAGCTCCTTTCACTGGCCTGCTCCCACCCTGTGCAATGTACTTTTGCTTCTTCTGTTCCTAATATATATTTCTCTCTTGACTCCTATTGGTTGCCCTGCTCAGTTCTTTGTTCAGGATACCAAAAACCTAGAAACAACTCCCTAAAGACACTTCCATCAGACAACAATCACGTCCGGATTTCAGCAAAAAATTAAAGGCATGCCTTCAAGACACAATAGTTTGAAGAGAGAAATCAAGCCTCAGACCAAACTCAGATATGGCAGAAATTTGAGAATTATTAAATTTGGGATTTAAAATAACTATGAGTAATTGTGCTAAGAGTACTAATGGAAAAGTAAAAAATGTCCAAGAATAGATGGGTAACATTAGTGAAGAGACAGAAACTCAAAGAAAGAAGAAACTCTAGAAACCAAAAGCATTTAACAAAGATGAAGAGTGTTTCTGACGGGCTCATCAGTAGATTCAATGAGACTGAAGAAAAAATCAGTGCATTTTAAGTTGTGTTAATAAAACGTTTCCAAACTGAAAAGAAAAATTTTTTAAATAAATCTTAAAAGGAAAATATATATACCAGAATGGTGGGGAAATTATAAAATGTAACATGTACATAATGAAATATCAGAGGAAGAGAGAAAAGGCAGTTGAAGAAATACTCGAAGAAATAAGAGCTGAGTGTTGTCAAATGAATGACCAACATCAAACTACATGTTCAGGGTAGGTAGAGAATATCAAGCTGGATCATTACTAAAAAAATCTACAGTAATATCATATCTGTGGTGATTATTTTTATATGTCAACTGGACTGCGCTAAGAGATACTCAGCTAATAAAACATTTCTGGGTGTGTCTATGAGGGAGTTTCCCGAAGAAATTAGAATTTGACTCTGCCCTAACCAACATAGACAGGAAGGGGCTGAACAGAATGAAAAAAATAGAAGACAAGAAACTCTCTTCTTGAGCCAGACATGTATCTTTTCTTGTCCTTGGATATTGGTGCTCTTGGTTCTCAAGGTTTCAGATTTGGGGATTTAGAACAGGCTTGTGTGCACAGACTTGCATGCATATGCAAACATACACACACACACACACACACAAAACTGTTTTCAGGGCTCAGTCACAGACTAAATTATATTACTAGCTTTCATGCTTCTCTAGCTTCCAGAAAACATATTGTCTCAGCACGCAGAATATGAGCATGTGTATGTGTGTATATATATGTATATTATATGTGTATATATGTGTATATGCATATGCATGTATACATATATATGTACATATACATTTATATATACATATGCATATATGTGTGTATATACATGTATAGTTGCCTATTAGTTTAGTTTCTATGGAGAACCCCCATTAATACCATATCCAAACTAAAGATAAAGAAACTCTCTACAGAGGTCAAAGCGGGAAATAAGTGCCTTACTTATAGAGGAACAAGGATAAGAAACACATTGGAAATCACTCCAGAAAACTTGTCAATAATAATGCAGTGAGTGAAATGTTTCAACTGTTGAAAGAAAAAACGTATTTGTGGCAGAGACAAAAACCTGGGCCCCTGTATGGACCAGTCACTAGAGAGCAACATCTGCGCACGTTCACCCCTTCCCATAGATGTGTGGCCATCCAACTGATCCTAATGGATGACATGTAAGAGAGAGAGGCACGTGTCACTGTAGGACCAAGAAAAGGATGTGCCTCTTCCATTTTCTCTTTTCTCTTTTCCATAGTAGATGCCGAAAACCACAGGCCCTCGGTTGTGGTAAAACTGCAAGACAGAAAGCCTAGGCTCTCTCAATCAAAGCTCAGAGGAGAGTTACCAGGTTTCTGGTAACAGTCACAAAGGACTGTTACACAAGTGGAAAACAGAGCTGAGCATGCTTGCTCACACCTGTAATTCTGGATCTCTAGAATAACATGCTGAGGCAGGAGGGTCACAAGTTTGAGTCCCACTCAGGCAACATAGGGAGACACCTACTCAAAATACAAAATGAAAAGAATGAAGATGTAGCTCAGTCCAAAGGCCCTGGGTTCAATCCCCTGAATGAATAAATAAATAAGTAAATTTCTACTGTGATAGATACTTTATGCATTTGAAGGTTTATTTTTTATGGCAGCTAGTACTACACTATTATAATTTGCTTTCCTCCTCTAGGAAAGACATCATGTTACACCTTGACCCTGAAGTGTTTAAACCACAAGTGGCCTCTACAGGAACTTCTAAACTTTTTCAAGAAATATCCACAGCAGGGCATCCACTGTCATTTTACCAAGTCCCCCAAGAATGACTTGCAGCTTTATTGAGCAATTTCTAAAATGACAGTCATATTTACTCTTCCACTTAAGTGCCAGAATTCCAGAGAAGAGGCCAGGATCAGCAGAAACACTCCTCTCGCTCTCTCTCTCTGGTCCTTTCCTTCTCTCCTCACCCAAGATTTCCTTGCCCACATGCCTGATGTTATTCATCATGAAGTGGGCGTCTCTTTCTTCTCCTGCCTCACAGCACCTCCAAGGAAGGACAGCACTGAGAGACCTAATCTAAAGTTGCCTTTGTCACTGTCTCAATTTCCTGAGGCCAGCAAAACGCTATATAAGACATATAGCACTCATCTTTTAACAGTGCCTCCATGACTCTGGAACACGTTTTAACAGGGAGAATTGAAGGACAGTAACTACTCTTTAATGGATGGAAGAAGTCAAAATCTCCTAGAGATGAAGCAGAAACATGAGATCTCTTAAGACTTCCACTCAGGACTCAACACACCATCCCTTCCACCCACATTCCAGTGGCCAAAACACACCCTATGTCCAGGCCACATGAAGAGACATTGAAGCACATTCTTCATATAACGCTTCAGCAAGGCTATGTGCCTGAACAGAAAGGATGAAGACTCTAATACAAATCTACCACAGGGCCTGAGGAAAGGAGAAAAGCGTGCCAGTAACTGATTTGAGGGGAGAGCTATGGGAACTTGGCCAAAGGAGGTTAAGAATGTATGTTCACCAGTGGATGCTAGAGTTCAAAATGAGTATTTTGTGGGCACTGGAGCTCTTTGGAACTCCTATACTTGTGCACTATAATAATTCAACAGGATGAAGAATGGAGCCAAACCAACAGCATCATTAAAGAAGTGTTACATTGTTTGCACACTTGTTCTTCTGATACATCAACCACCTACCAAGAGAAATTCATCCTATTGCATTACCAGAGTATGCCACTCTCTTCCAGATTTGTTTCAGTCATTCCCCATTTAGATGGAAACAGAATCTTCTTACAGAGCATGGAATCATTGAGTAATAGAGCCACAAAAGAGTTTGGAAAGTATCTTCCTCAGCTGTGTTTTAGCAGATGAGGAATTATGAGCAGAGAGCAGTGATATGACCTACAGAACCACTTGATTGCATCTGTGGGGTATTATGCCTGCCACAGCACTTTGCTGCCACAGTGAGTCCTGTTAGCAATGAGAGACCTGTAGAAGGTAGGTCCTGAGACAGTAATTAAAATCTTGTGGCTGTGAGTTCAAAGACAGGAATTCAAGTGGGTCACTAACTCTAACCAAAGCTATATATTTGGGCCCTCAGGGACTAGAAATCCTAACATAATATTGGTTTTTGGTTGCATCATAGTCCGTATTATTTTTTAAGAGGCTAGAGTGCCAATATTGTCCCTTCCCTCTTGAGGACACCCTTCCCACTTCCCATTTGAACCTGCTGTTTTTTCAGAAATGATGAGAATTCAGTCAGTTTGAGCTCTTGCTTCTGCTCTAAAAATATTAACTTTACACACAAAAAGAGTTATTCATTAAAATAAAAATTCTAACCCTCTCTCCTAAGTTTTGAATCATCACCCACCAGTTACATCTTCAGCTGTCTTGGGTTATCAGCTGTGATGGTACCTCAAGGTTATGTCTGCCCTTCTGCATTTGACATAGTAAGAAGTCACTCAGCCCTACAGTGGCCTATCCCAAGGCATACAGCAGTAAAACTCGCTTGCAGGGGATTTAACTTAGTGGCACAAGTACTTGCCTGGTGAGCATGAAGTCAGGAGTTTGATCCCCAGCACCAAAAAAGAAGAAGAAGAAGAAGTAAAATTCATGTGTGAATAAACAGGTATGGCCAAAAACTTAAAGAGAAAGCTTTCCCAGCATGTACTTGGATCTCAGGGATTTGAAAAGTCTGACAAACTCTCTTCTTGGACTTCTTGCCCTGCCTCCACCTATGTAGCCTACTTTTCAGCAAGAATCCTGTTAAATCAGTTTAGAGCACAGTCTCTCCCCTGTTTGATCACCCTCCATATCTGATCAAAATCTTGTCCCTCACCCTTGATATCTGATCACCTTGCCTGTTCTCAGCAAGAATCCTGTTCAGTCAGCTTAGCAAGAAACCTTACACCTTTGGTATCTACTCTCAGTAATTTTCTATCTACTGGCTAACATCCCTTTATTCTGTCACTGGCTATAAATGCCCAGCCTTTTTTATGGTTTTTTTTTTTTTGTACCAGGGATCGAACTCACAACCTTACGCTTGCCCAGCAGGTGCTTGTGCCACTGAGCTAGATCCCTGGACCCTCTTTACGGTATTCTAGGTTGACCTTCATTGTTATCAGCCACTTAGGCTCATATTCAGGTTTGTCTGCTTGCCACTGACCAAATTTTAAAAGGCCATATATTTGGGTAAAAAAGAAAAAGGATTTATTCAAAGCTGAGTGTAAGGAGAGGATGGGGAGCATTTGCCTCAAATCACCATCTTACCATTTGTGGGGTGCAAGGACCTTTTATAGTAAGGAATAGAGAAGAGGCAGAGCACAGAGAGACAATGTAGATCTTCACGCTTGCTTTATCATTTCCAGACATCTTCAGCTCATCCTCCTCATTCTTGTGGAAAAGAAACCAGGTTGCTGGCCTCTTGAGGCTGGCATCTGCACATTGTGTCCCTTTGTTGGGCTGAGAATAGGAAAGGACGCTCAGCAAGAGGAAGTTTGGAGAAGTTGCATATCTCTCAAAGAAAGAAACCTAACTTTTAAAGTTCTAGCTTGTAGCGATGGTTATACCATCTCCTGCCTCTGAACAATCTTTCTACTTTAATATCAAAGCAATGTTTTCTTAAACAAGTGTTACCAGGTTTGGGGGTGCTGTTTGGGGTACCAAAGTTTCCTAGTATCTGGATTCTTTTGGTCCTGAGCAAAGAATTGATCAAGACAAATGCAAATGGTAATAAGGTTTTAAATTTATTTAAATACAAATGTAGGGGGAAAAAAACAGGCCCTGCAAGAAAATTTGGATCAAATAAAAGTATAGAATGAAAGCTGGCTACTGTGAGAGCACACAGTAGCAAAGAGCTCAAGGTGGGCCGTCCTTTTTCTTTCACTCATTCCTCAGGCTGACATCAGGTTTAGGGTGTCCTATGGCAAACCTGCCTGAATCCTTTGAAAAAGTCCAGCAGGGCTTTGGGGACTGTTCTATTCCTATGTCCTGGGATTTTGTAATTAACAGGTCATGCCTATTTCTCCAGCCAGTTTGCCATGCCCTAATCTCCTGCCTCATTTCATCCTGAGAAACATACATCCCCATAATTATTTATGAGGTGCTGAGGGAGTGGGGGTCTCTATCTTCATATAGCTGAAAGGGGCTCCAGCACCTGCTTACTGGGGGTTATGTGCTTTCCAACCAGCTTGTGGCTTACTGGCTGGATTAAAGGAAAAACAAACCTGTCAGAAGATAATGAAAAAAGAGTTACTGTTATCTGTTCTATGGGAGAAAGAAAGTAACTTTATTACTACATTGGGGATGTAGAGGCTGAAAGGTTCTTGCCCTAGTATAAATTACTGTCCTATTATGGCAGTGGTTTAACATGGCATAAGGCCAAAATAGGAATGCCTACCACTTCCTCCTTCTTCTTCAGCCCTAATTGCAACTCCCCTTCCTGTTTGCATGCACAAAGAATTCCAATCAGTTCCTCACACATCATCAATGTCCACCCCATGTGCCACTTTCCATCAGAGGTCATTTAACCCTCTGCCTCTCTGTATCCAGTCAAAGGAGATAGTCCAACTGCCATGGGTTCTATGCTCCCATCCACATCCTCAATAAATCTGTTCTTTTCTTTTTTTACTTTTCGCTTCTCTATTGTGCCAGAAAACTCTAACAGAGCCCAGATATGATAAGTAGCAGGTCAGATTGCTTCCTGTGGGGGAGAAAGTACAGCAAAAAAAAAAAAAAAGTTAGATAAATTATCAAAAGCCTGAAAGTTGTACTTTTAGCAAGATTACTCACATTACATATCAAGGTGCCCATTTAAACTGTGATTAATTAGAGTCATTAGTGAGTGACTACTTATCTATACCCAGAGCAATACTGGAGTCTCACTTTCTGAAGAGGAACCTCAGGTCTTCTGGAGGTTCTGAGGAGTACTTTTCTTCCTAGTCCTGTGAAAATTCAAGTGATCATTTCCTATGTAGGAACTTTATACTTTGTACTGCATCCCTTGAGGAAAAAAACACTTTAACAGTTTCTCAGGACCTGGAAATAAGGCCAGTGTCTTGAGGGGCTATAAGGCTGCTCTTTTTGCCTCCCTAAGCCTTCTGATTTCTCAAGAAAACTTTAAACATGTCTCCCTTGCAATAAATGACAGTGATCTGCTTAGGAAGATGGCCTACCTCTAAGAATTGTAGAATTTCCTGCTTGCGCTTTATAGATCATTACTTATTTATCAGCAAGCACCAATCTGGAAAGAAAGGAGCAGAAGTACCTAGGGGAAGAAGTTTGGCCCCAGTGACCTGTGGCAAACTGACAACTGCATAGCCTGCCTTTTGATGTCCTTCTTGGACAAAGCTACTTCCATCGGTGAACCACATATTCTCAGGTCACTGATGTCCTGACCACACAGGTCTGGGAAACCACCTGTTCGCTAGAATGGAATGCAACTCTTTATGGTAACTTCAGGAGTGTCTGGAAGTATGACCTGGCATAGTTCCAACAGGTAAAATTGGTTTTGGTCTTTGCTGGAATTGGAAAACTGTCCCCAATTTTGCTAGTAGTGGGACACTGTGGGGAAATTAACAATTTATGGTAGAACATATGACCTTCAAAGTGACATGTCACAGGAGTGTTATAGGCAGCTGAGTTAGTTAGAAATATTATAGGCAGTCAGACATGGCTAGGCTCTCTGGGGAGCCGGCATAGAGGACCAGATGTCTTGTGACCTTGGAGGAGACAGATACCTCTGGCCATGGGCCAGATCCCAACACAAAAAGGCAGAACAAATGCAACCACACCCTAAGTATAAACATCAGAGATTGATATTCTAAATAGGTATGGGTCACTTTGACAAAGCCAGGAGCCACCATCCCAGCCCCTTACAGGAAGAGTCACTGCTCCATAACAATGCCCACTTACCTCATGACTCTCTTCCCCATTTGTCCCTGAGTTAGTCAATTTTACCTGAACAATTAATCTTACTGGTTGACCATAGTTTTGTCCCACCTCATGCCCATCTGCCTGGCAAGTCACCAGTTTTCCCCATCTTGGACCCAGCTCACCTCATGGTTTTACTCTATAAAAGACCCTGGAAAGCCAGGGGTTTAGCTCAAGGTATAAGTGCCTACTTGGCAAACTCAAGGTCATGAGTTTGATCCCCAGCACGTGGGGGGGGGTGTCCCTAGAAAGACAGAGTCCTTGGCAACCCACTCGGGACTCCTTCTGTCTCTCTTCAGACAGAAGCTTTCTTTCTCCCAATAAATATATTCTGCTTTTAATCTCCGTTGTTCCTAAAATTCATTCTTCGATTTTAGAGAACACGAGCTCATACTGGACATAGTAGGCTGGGAGTTTCATGCCCCTATATCAGTTTTATAATAACATAAATTAGGGTTCTGAGGCTGCTTTTTTTTTAACCTGGAGACCCACTGTAATATTTTTATTTGCTAGAAATTGCCATGCACAATTGATCAATAAGAGGTGATCAAAAACGTGAATGTTTAGATATAAAAATGTATTACAGTAAACAAATATTGCCATGAATCTCTCCTCAAAATTCTTGAAATTCATTGCTTCAAACCTCACTGTTACCTCACTGTTCTTGGCAATAGTGTGTTTTTAATAATTTTAAACATTTAATCATTTTAAACATTTTAAAATTTTAAACATTCATCATAATTTTTGATCACCCTTGTATAATGTCGTGGATGAAATAGTTACATACAAGGATGTTTCATCTCTGAAATGTTCGAAGTGTTGGGGCACAATGATAATGTAAGAGCACATTTATGAGATAGCAAATTTACAGATATTTCATGATCAATTAGAAGTCTCTGACCAAGTTTCTGTTCTGCTGTTTCTGCTGAGTTCAACTGACCTTGACAGTTTCTATAGCCCAGCTGCATATTTCTAACAAGCCCAGAGTCAGTAACTGTCTATACCTTAAGGCACCCTGGCCTAATTCAAGGACCCCTCTATTATGGTAATGCTTTTAACTATGCTGGCTCTATATTATGGTAATTCCTTTAACTGTGCTCATTCTGTAAGGGCCCTCTCCCTTTGTTCCCAGAGTATTTTTATTGTTTTAAGACTAGCCTGCCTGTCAATTTTATGAGTCGGTATTTGTCACTTGCTTTGTACCTCCTACCTCTAAATAATGTATAAACTAAAGTTTTCCTAAATGTAGGGCTGCTGCCTTTGAGGAATTATCCCTGCAACACTCTACTGGCATAAAGATCCAACCGTCTTCCGGCGTAGATTAAATGCTGCCTCCTTATCTCCTTGGTGCAAACAGTCTTTCTTTCAGTTCAGTTTGGTTTGGCTTGGCTTGGGAATTTTCCCACAACAAAAGAAGTTATTTTCTTGAAACTCTGTGGATTATATAACAAAAGTGACACAAGAATCCCAAAGACCTCTTCATTCCAGAAAAAAGATTGTGCTTTTGGGTTTTTGTTGGGTACTTGTGAGACAGGAGATTAGGACCTGGCAAGTCTGACTGGGGAAGTGGTCATGACTTGATAATTACAAAATCCCAGGACACACGTGCAGAACAGTTCCCAAAACCCTGTGTTATGAGCAGCCAAGCCAGTTAGAAATACTATAGGCAGTCAGACAGGCATAGGCCCTCAAAGAAGCTGGCACAGAGGACCAGATGTCTGATGACCTTGGAGGAGACACCTCTTGCTGTGGGCCAGATCTCAAGACAAAGGATCAAACAAATGCATCCACTTCCCCTAAACACTGATATTCTAATTAGTTCCCTCTCATCCTTCTAGGAGAAAAGTCTCAGCTCCAAGAATGCCCGCTTCCTACGTGACTTGCTTTCCCATTTGTCCCTAACTAACGTAATCAATTTTACCTGAACCATTGATTTTATTGGCTAACTATAGTTATGTCCCACCTCACGCCCATCTGCCTTGTGAGTTCCGTCTTCCCCCACCTTGAACCCATGGTTTTACTCTATAAAAGTCCCTAAAAAGACAGCCCTGGGTAACCCGCTCAGGACCTCCTTCTGTCTCTCTTCAGACAGAAACTTTCTCTCAATAAATATATTCTACTCTTTACCTCTGTTGTTCCTAAAATCCATTCTTCAATTTTAGAGAACATGAACTCGTGGACATAGCAGGTCGGGAGTTTCATTCCCCCATATCACCTGCAACGTGGACTTCTTGAGAGAACTCAGGCAGATTTTCAGCAAGATGGCCTATACCTGGTGTCAGCCCCAGGAGTGGGTGATACACACACAAAGGACAGTCGACATTGAGCACTTTGCAGCTGATGTGCCTGACTCAGTGGAAGATGGACTGTGTTAGCTCTCAGAGAGGAGGCTGGTCAGTCAAAGGCCTCCCAATAAAGAGGACTAAAGAGGCCCAGGGAAACTTGCAAAAGTGCTGTCCATAGAGATCTCTGTCTCCTGCCAGAAACCCTGGGTGACTCTGCATTAATGGATAAACAATTTCAATTCCTTTGGCTTCTGTTTTAAATTCCTTCTCTGGAAAACCCACCTCTAAATCTCTAGCCATAATTGTCATCAAGGAGAGCCCTAGCCAGAGCTTCTTTCCTCCTGATATAGGGGAATGAAACACCCAACCTACTCGATGTCCCGTAGGAGTTCGTGTTCTCTAAAATCAAAGAATGAATTTTAGGAACAATGGAGGTTAAGGGCAGCATATATTTATTGAGATAAAGAAAGCTTCTGTCTGAGGGACACAAGGGGTCCCAAGCGGATTGCCAAAGACTCTGCCTCTTCGAGGGACTTTTATAGAGTAAAACCATGAGGTGAGCTGGGTCCAAGATGGGGAAAACTGGCGACTCGCCAGGCAGACGGGCATGAGGTGGGACAGAACTATGGTCAACCAATAAGATTAATTGTTCAGGTAAAGTTAGGGACAAATGGGGAAGCGAGTCAATAGAAAGCGGGCATTCTTACAGAGCAGTGACTCTTTCCTAGGGGGGATGGAAACTATTTAGGGTATTAATTCTCAGGATATGGGTGCATTTGTTTGGCCTTTTGCCTTGAGGCTGGTCCACAGCAGGAGGTGTCAGCTTCCCTAGCAGTCTGCACTGGCTCTATTGAGGACCTAGCCCAATCTCATTGCCTATAATAATTCTGCCTAACTCAGCTGCCTGCAACAAAGTAACTTTGAAGAATTTTCTTTTAAGTGAATTTTTTGGAAGGAAAAAATACAATTCTAATCTTATCTATTTTTTTTTTTAATTTTTCTGTCCTACCTTAACCAGGTGTGGCACTATGCAAACTCAAAATGATCAGAGAAGGTAAGTGTAAATCAATTCAGGCCACCAAGGCAGCCAAGACAGCGCAACTGAAGATACTCAGGAAAGAGGACTTCCAGAACTGCTTCAGAAAGTGCAAGAAGGCTGGGATAAGTGAGTCAGAAGTGAGGGGCAGTATTTTGAAGAGGATCCATGGCAATGTCTTTTTACTGTTATAAATTTAAATTTTTAAACATGCACTTTTTTTGCTCAGAGTGTGCTTTAACAGACAATTAACTATAAAAACCTGAAAGTTCTCTCGTGTGCAACAAGGTCTGTATATTCACCTGACCGAATTTGGAGCGCTCTTCTCCCAAGCCCTGGACGCCTTGTAACGAGGCACTACCAACCAGAACTTTAAAAGTTAAACGTTTTTCTCTTAGTGATAAGCAACTTCTCCATACTTACAGGTTAAAGAACAGGCAGGTGCCCACAGCAGGAGGCCTGGAGCTCAGTTTCCCTTCCACAAGAAAGGGGACAAGGAGCTGAAGACGACTTGGAAGTGACAGAAACAAGTGTGTGGCTCTGCCCCGCCTGCACTTCCCCCCAGCAATGTTCCTTACTATAAAAGTCCCTTGCCTATCTGTACACCGGGAGACGGCGATTTGAGACAAACTGGCCGCTTCATCTGGGAGCTTTGAATAAATGCTTGTTTGTCTGCTCCTTTTTACCAAACTATATGGCCTCCTTTGATTTGGAGAGCAAAGGAGCCCGAGTTTACTAACCTAAGTGCGCGCTAACACCCTGGCCTCCCGCCTCCTACCCTCCCTTGCAGATCTGGCCTCCAGAGCGCATTCTCCAATCCTGGCGAGCAAGTGTAGACCCCTGGTGGTGAGCGCCCATGCGCACATGCACGTGTGCTCCCACCGCTGAAAAACAGCCGGGCTCTTTCTTCCTCGTCCACCCGCAGCTGGGCCTGAAAGACAGCGGGCTCAGCAGTCCCTGCCAGCCCGGGGACTAACAGGCCCGGCGCGCGCGTAGGGAGGAGGTTGGGGTGCGCGCGGGGACGGGGCCTGCTGACATCAGCGCGCTCCTCCCCTCGCCTCCCAACACCCTCAGCTCCGGGCCAGACCCTCCCTCCTCCCACCACGTGTCCTCCCCGCTCCCTCCCGAGGGGCAGCGCGCACGAGCAGCGGGGCAGGCGGAAAGGATGGCGCCGTGACAGCCGGGCCGCAGTCCCTGCGTCGCCCCCGCCCGCCCGCGGTCCGGCCCGCGCCTGCCGCCCGGCCCGGGGTGAGTGCGCGCGGCGCGGGGACTGCGAGGATCGCTCCGGGCGCGGCGGGGAAGATCGGGGCGGGAATCGGGGTCCAAGGCTGCAGCTCGTGCCGTCTCCGCCGCCGTCGCCGCCTTTGTTGCAGGCGGGCCAGGGGAGGCGGGCGGCGCCGGCTTTCGCCACCCGGCAGGTGCGCAGGGGTGGGCCGGGAGGTCCCGGGGGCGCGGAGAAAGAGAAACGGGACAAGATGGCTGGAGAGACGGAGCGCGCCGGCTCCGAAGCGCTGGTGGGCGGCCTGGCCGCCGGCACCTCGGCACGGGGCGGGGCCCTTCTACCCCCGCCCTCCCCTCGGCCGGCCCGGGAGGCCTGTGCTGCGCCCCCCTCCCGCCCCCCGCGCGCCTGCTGCCTCCACCCCCCTTTAAATATCCAAGCCGACTTTGAACTTAAATAATCATTTCTTGGGAAACCCAAGAGGATATGACCCACGCAGTGCACATTCAGTCCACATCGAGGAATTGCCCGCGCCCCTAGAGGGCCAGAGCTTGGCCCTTTGTACTGTACTGTACAGGCTCAGGGATTCTTGGGCGAACCGAGAATTTGCGTTTGTGCCCTAAAAGCAAGAAGTCGTTTACAGGCCTGGGTGGACGCCCGGCATAGTTTTGTACCTCTATGGTTATCCAGGTCTATCTCTCCCTAGGTATCACTGACGGGGTTTTGGAAAGACCTTTAAGGTAGATTGGTTTTTTGTTTGTTTTGTTTTTGAACTGGCTCCTGGACAGCGCCTTTGAATTTGGAAAATCCAGGTAATCGGTACAGTTTTCTGGACCAACTAACCATTGCCTCTGTACTCAACTGACTTCTAGTACCAACTCAGTTGAGTTAAGTGTCCTATTCACTGATAGAAAGTCAACACTCTCCTTTGATTCGCTGGCTGGGGTGCTCCTAACTGTGGGAAAGTTCTGCTTCTCCATGCACTGTTTAAAACCTCTTTTGCAATGCTTACCCACTAGCCTCAGTGCTCCCTTGGGTCTTTACAAACCAGTCACTGCCTCTGCCACACAGAAAGCTCCTTAAATATTTGAAGGCAGACAGATGTTATCTGCCCACCGTCCCTCTTATCGTTAAATATGCCAGCTTCCAGCTTGCTGGTGGTTTCCTTGAAACCCATCTTGCCCAGGCCCACCTATTATTCCCTGCCTTCGTTCCAGCCACAACAGTGCTCAGGGCTAAGGAGGTTTGTGGGTTGCTGAGCCTTCTCCAGGCTTTCACACTGACCTCTGCTTTTTCCAAACTCAATCTTGTTGCAGAGATGGAGTCCACAGCCTACCCCCTCAATCTGACCCTGAAAGAAGAGCAAGAGGAAGAAGAGATTCAGAGCAGGGAACTGGAGGATGGCCCCACGGATATGCAGAAAGTCCGAATCTGTTCAGAGGGTGGATGGGTAAGTAAGAAGGTGTGGGGACTATGCACAAGGTGAGGAACCCCAGCCTAGGAACCAGGCTTGCTTTCAGTCTCCAGGGGCAGAGAAGTAAAAATAGCCCAGTCCTTGTATGTTTGCATTCCTGAGAAAACAGCTCTGTAGCTTTAAAAGGCAGTGCAGAGTGGTGAGTGGCGGAGGCGGTCATGGGAACAGTCCCTTCAGCCTTGAGACTTATCTTCATCAGATCGAAAGTCTCAGAAGCTGAGACATTGTCCTGGTCTTCCACCTGTTTGGCAACACCCTGCTGCAGAACACGTACATTATAGGTACCAATAAGACTTGGGTCACAGAGCTGACTTAAGGAGAGGCTAGACTCACAATAGTTCACCCAGGAGGGCTGCACGTCCACCTAACCTAGATTGAAATGATGGGCAACCAGGAACAGTGGTATGCAAAGAGAAAAGCAATAGAAGTACAATAAACTAAATGGGTGGAGGTGGGCCAGGTATTTACAGTTATGTATAGTTATTCATAGTAGGTACTGGACTTCACGGAAATTGGGTTTGAACTGTGAAGATTTTAAGTAAACAATACATTGGCCTTACTCTGCTTAGTTTTCCATGGCGTGAAAACTTCATTAGTGTCATTAATGCCTACTATCCCTTGTTTTCAAGAGGAAGCCCCAGTTCATAGAACCCTGGCAATTCCAAATTATTCCATCTACCCTGCACCCACATGATGGGGCTGGAGTGCAGAAAGCTCATCTGTTCTGCCCCAGGATTACATGTGCACAGATACTTGTTCATACAAGTAGACCTCCTGACTTGCACTATTAAAATCAGTGCATTTTATTGTGTATATATTATACCTCAATAAACAGTGCCAAAGCCAGGCACTGAAACTGCAGTCTGGTTGTGGAGGCTGTGCTTTGCCTTGGCAGGGTTCCTTGCCCACCCTGTCCTCTTCCCCAGTCTGATTCAGGCAGGAGGCAGTCCCATCTGGGTGGAAGCCAGACCTCTGCACAGTGGAAACCCTGGGCTTTGAGACTAAATTGAGCAGCACAGAACACCTAAATGGAGTAGACAGCCATGGAAAACGTGTGTCCTGAAAGCGGCTGTCTGAATATGGTGGGGCAATGAGAAAAGAGCCAGGTGAAGATCTTGCACGGGCCAGAAAACAACAAAATAGCCAGAGGAGGTAGGGGAGCCAGCTGGGAACCTTGATGGTGCTGGAGATTTTGCATTTGTGACCTCTAGGCAGTCTGCTTTCTTGTCTGCTATTGCCCATGGTGCTCGGTGTTAAGACAAGGTTCCTGCCCTCATGCAGTTCATAGTCTGATGAGAACGACTGGGAAGTAAACAGAATTAATCATACCAGGTACAGACCGCTGTAGTAAAACATCAGCACAACACACCCAGCCGTCAAGTGTGTGTGTGTGTGTGGGGGGACTTATCCAAACTAGAGCATGCGCTTCCTGAAGAAGCCTTAGTCTTGAGCACTGGAGTATTTCGTCCCCTTCTAGCCCTAGAACATTTTAGCAACATCTGGAGACACTTTCGGTTGTCATGATTTGAAGTGAGGGTCGGGAGTGTATTTAAGCCAAGGATCTACTTAAACATTTAAAATGCACAGGACAGCCTTGCAGATACAACAAAGAATTAACTTTGTAGTGTGAGGTTATGAAAGACTACACTATGATATTAAATTAGGGAAAGGAAAGAACTGAGCCCTGTATTTTAAATAATATATTTTGGTTTGTAGAGAGTTTTGTTAGGATGATTAATAAAAGCCATTCAGACATACGTACCATGTTCTATATGGGGAAAAAACTCCATAGAATTGGAATAGAGATACAATTTCAGGTATAAAAAAAAAACAGCGTACTTTGAACTGAGCCTTCATCATGAGTGGAATGAGCCAAAGAGAAGGCGGGGTGGGTTGTACTATGTACAGAGTTAGGAGTTGATCTGGAAGTAAGAACCTGGGGCACCAGACAGGGAGTAGAACAGGATAGGGCTGAAGTGGGCCAGGCAGAGGGCCAGCACCAGTCAGCTTTCTTGAGGGGCCCACTTTCTTGAGGGGGTGGCGTGCTGCACTGAGTTTGAACTCTGTCTCTAGAAAAGTTAGTTCTTATCCCATCTTTCCAAGGGAAGCCCCTGGCTCTACAGGGACCTGTGTGGCCTGCAAGGAAAGCATGGGCATGGGAATCAGATTCTCGCTCCGTGACTGTGGGTGGGCATGCTGCTTGGCCATTGTTCCTTTACCCACAAAGGTGAGGTAGTGATCCCCACATCCCTAACATATTTTAAGCAGTCCAAGGGAGAATATCTTTAGATAAACTGGAGGGCCTCTACAGTGCCTAGTGCATAGCAGGTGCTCCACACAAACTCCAAGCTCCTTCCTGTCCTGACCCTGCAGGCCTGGCTGGGTGATTGTGAGGCTGTACAGTTACCCTTCGAAATAAGAGTTGGAATGCCAGCCTTGCAGCGGAGTATACAACCTAAAGGAGGAGCATTGCTTTGCTGAGCCCTTGATCTGAAAGGAAGGAAGCGGGCAGGGATGGAGGCCTCCACCTGGAAGGCCAAGAAAGGATGTCTGGAGGCTGACCACAGACGGTTTGACTTCTCCATTCTGCCCCTGGCTGGCCCTGTTTACCTTCTGCTGCATTCGGCCAGATAAAAGGCTTCTGTGGTTCCCAAGGAGGCCCACACAGCGGGGCTGCTGGAGCCTGGCAGTCCACAGAGAGCGGCTGTGAGGGGAATTTCTAAGCACTGCCCTGGGCCTCCGGCAAATCATGTGGGCTTGTGGAAGCTTAGTCATTATTAGAAGGAGATGAACAGCACCCCAGCCCCTAGCTTCCTTCTCACTACCTCCAGCACTCCTGCTACCTAGTGCTTTTCCAGAATGTGTCCTCCTGTCTGCAGTGACCGGCATAGCCAAGCTGTGTCCTGTTTTATCAGCTGAGGAGAAGAGATTTAATTAGGTATGGCCTAGATCTGAAACTTCCTAGGGAAAGAAAAGACCAAAAGAAGAGCTGTTTAAAAGCCTATAAAGTAGGAAGGGGGAAGGGTAGAAAATGCCTGGGCTCTGGTTTTCTAGATTGAGGAAGAGATCTGAGGAATGTCCAGAAACCGATCCATTTTTACCTCCGAGTATTTCACACTTGGAGATTTTTGCCCATTACAAAGCATCGGCTTGGTTTTATGACAGATAAAATTTAATGATTCTTTGAAACAGTTCCAAGTGGAGTAAGAGGAGGGAAATCCAGTGACTATTTACCTAGATTATTCACTCAAAAACATTCCAAGTAACTCTCAACTACAGGAAGTGCTCTAAGCTTAGGGAAGCAAAATCCAGGCTCTGTCCACAGCAAGCTTTTGTGCTAGTGGACAGGAGAAGTAAAAGAATACTACCACGTCACAGGTACTGCCACAGTGGTTTGCCAGCAGCCAGGATAAAGCAGGTTTCCTGAGGAGTAGGTTGGTTTGCCTGAGTCTTTAGAGATGGGTCAGTGTTAGCCAGGCCTAGAGTGAGGTTGACCTGAGGCCCAGGGGAAGAATGGTCAGAGATACGCAGATGTCCCAGAATGACAAGCAGCAAGGAACAGCTGCAGTACAGAGGTGGCGGAGAGTTTAGGCTTAGTGACGCCAGGTGCAGCTTTGCTCTCAGTAGCCAGAGGCTTGGAATCGCATGATGCTGAATCCAGCTCTCACCAGGTATGGGCTTTAGCTGGGAAAAATGAGGCCTCTCAGAGCCCATTTCCTCCTTGATTTACCTGGGGTGTCTGTTCCTTCACAGGAATGTTGAGGGAAATCAGTTGCAGGGCCTTTGCTGCGAAGTGCTCCCTAGGGCTGTGGAAGGTGCTGTGGGTTGGGTGGGGGATTGGTGAGCCTCTTTGGGTGAGGGAAAAGAGAGCCACCAGGTGAGGGAAGAGAGACCGGTTATCGAGGAGTTGATAGGCAGCCTGACCCCTGACCAGGGCAGTCTGTGGAGATACTGATTTCCCAAAGCTGCAGAAGAACAGTATAATCCCCAGACTCACTAAGCTTTGGGGAACAACTCTGAAGGCCAGAGTACAAAGTGACCAGGCTGAAACAAGCTGTCCAGTAGTTTATCACCACTGCATATGGTCAGCTTTGGAGTAGGACTTTTAGTGACCAAGAAAAAAATAGCAAAAAGGAAAGCAATTTGTTTTAAAGGGCTGGTGGTGATGGCTTGACCACTGTAGCTAGTGGGGCACCCCCTCCTGCTCAGGGCAGGAAGGGGGAGAAGGATGGAGGAGGAACATGGGCTTCTCTACTGACCTGGTCTAGGCATCACAGCAAAGGAACTTGCACTAGTCTCTCCTTTCATAAATCAAGCTCTAATTAACCCTTCTCTCACCGGCCCCTTTCTGGGCACTTTACGTTCCAAGTCAAACACGAAGGTTAGTACCCTTGGACGTGGAGTGTACTAGAAAATGACAGAAATCCCGTGGGAAGCAGTAACCCTTTTCAAATTCTCAAACCTCCTCCTCCCCTTGGGCTGAGGGTCTTGGGGCTGCAGGGAGGTGCAGGTTGGGTTGAGTGAGTAGAGGTGGAGTCTGGGGTGAAACGTGAGCGGTTCTCATGCAGTGCACAGGAAGGGCTGGTAGTGACAACATCCAGTGTCTCCCAGCCTGGTGATGGGCAGTAGAAGGGCTGCCTTCTCAAAGTGCTGTATTTGGGAACTGGGGTGGGGGCTGGTGGAAGCTGCTGTGGTAGGCACCAGAGGGCCTGTGCTCTTGCCCTTGTCTGGCCCCCAGAAGCCACAGGAATGTGGATAGACCTTTCCTGGGGCAGACCTGACCTGCAAGAGGGAGGGAAAGGGAGGCTGTGCGGCTCCTCTGTGAGACCCCGTGGGCTCTGTGATGGTCTATGTCTGCCTGTGCCTGTGAGCCTTCAAAGGCCTGTTCATGTTCCAGGTACCAGCCCTGTTTGATGAGGTGGCCATATATTTTTCCGACGAAGAGTGGGAAGTTTTGACAGAGCAGCAAAAGGCTCTCTACCGGGAAGTCATGAGGATGAATTATGAAACTGTTCTGTCCCTCGGTAAAGCTTTGCTTTCCTTTGTTTCATGGAAGCTCTGAGCCCAGAGAATTGTTTACATGCCTGTGTTCGCTGGTGTATCTGACATCCTTCCCTCCTGAACTTGAACTGTCTCCCCTCATACTTGTGTCCATCCAATTTCTTGCTTTTGCTTTGGACAGGATGGAAATATTATATCCTGCTACTCAGTGACTTATGCCACCTCTTAGAATTTTCCTCATTTAAGCCAGGTATTCACATTTTTTAAAAAATTGATAGACCTGGGTGTGATAGTGTATGTCTGTAATCCCAGCATCCTGGGATGCTGAAGCAGTAGAGTTGTAAATTCCAGCCCGGCAGGACAACTTACAAAAACTACATCTTGAAATAAAAAATGAAGCAAGCATTGGGGATATAGCTC
Organism: Dolichotis patagonum; assembly: GCA_004027295.1. NCBI lineage: Eukaryota > Metazoa > Chordata > Mammalia > Rodentia > Caviidae > Dolichotis > Dolichotis patagonum. Next base: position 46,528 of record PVJX010004579.1, read on the forward strand.
AGTATGAAGGCTCTGGGTTTAATCCCCATTATTGCAAAGAGAGAAAAATGAATATAACCTTAAAAATGTCACTGTGGGTCAAGGCCTATTGCTTTGTTGTTCCTTGGGAAAGAAGACAGGTGTCATTGACATCTTGTCAGCCTCAGTAACTTGGGGACATAGCTCCAAAAGATGCTCCTCCCCTGACATTTGTATCCCTTATCTTATTAGCATATAACCATTTGGAGGATTTTCCAGTTTGGTCAGTCACGTCCCAAAATGTTCACTGGATCAGTGGCTGCACCCATCCAGTTTGTCTGCTACATGCCAAGAAAGTCCCTTGGACAGACCCATTGCCTGTCTTTTTTTTTTTTTTTTAAGTATGACCAAGTATTTTCCCTGTCTTTCACAAGACTGGGTGCACAGGGATTTAAATATTATAAAGTATCGTACCGTACTTATTTTGTGTTGTTCCAGGATACAAACACACAGCTTTTAACTGTTTTTATTTCCTATGAACAGAATTCCCATTCCCTAAGCCAGACATGATCAGCCGGTTGGAACAGGAGGAGGAGTCTCATAATTCCGATAAGTGGCAGCTCCAAAGAGGAACCTCTGCAGGTACTACAAGTAAATCACTTCAGCATGCATCCAAAGGGGAGCATTCAGGCTGGGGATTTAGCTCAGTGGCATAAGCGCCTGTCTGGCAAGCGTGAGGTCATGAGTTCAATCCCCAGTACCAAAAAAACAAAAACCAAAACAAAGGGGAGCATTCTGAAGCGGGCCTCTCAGTTTCCATTGACATTCTGGAAGGTATTCAGAAAGGGAGGTAGGGCTGTGAGACAAAAGATTATGGGCTTTGGAGTTTTAAAATCTGATTTCCATGCTAACTGCATGACCTTAGGCAGCATTCTGGGCTTCCGTGTCTTCATTCATCAGATGTGGTTTTAAGTAAGACTTGATGTGCGACCTTGTATATGGCTTGAGTGAAACAAGGCTCCGGTGGCATTTGGTCCTATGTACATACTGACTACGTGTGGCCACCTCAGCAGCGCACCATGTGCCTCTGCAGACTAAGGAACAGTGAGAGAGATGTTCTGCCAGAGTTACTTTGACTTGCTGTTCATTTCAGAGCAAAAGCAGTAAACAGTACAATATATATTTGAACAAATGCGTCAAAAAAGCACTTCGTCCTTTATCAGCAAAAATGGTAAGAAGGGTAGCAGTTGGATAAATCTAACATAGCTTCTAGACAACCAAAATAGCTTTATTTGCTTTTCTGTGTAGGTAAGAACTTTAAAAGCCATGTTTCATGTGCTTTCTCCCTACCAGTTTAACAGTTCTGAAATAAGAGAATGCCTCTTAAAATCAATGGCATGTGATAGTTATGGTTAGTGGCAATTTTTTCTTTTAATGACATGTAATAGGGCCTCTTACAACTTAGGGCATTTCAATTTTGGTGACACACAATGGTTTTCCCAAAGCGTATTCAATTTCTGTGACCACCTTCTAAATATAAACAAAAATAAAAATAGTTCTAACATTAGTGTACAAGAACCAGTTTTCCGCCTTAAAAGCTTAAATATTAACATTGCAAATATGATTTTGCTATAGGTTGCTTTGATTCAAAAGATAGCTTTTAGCCAAATCTCTGTGCTGTTAGGTGATAGTATGGATTACGTGTGGATTCTCATTCACAAAAACATTACTTTGGCCCCCAAATGGCTTTCAGAGCACTTGTTGCAAGCATGATACCTATGTCCTGTTCCACTGGAAGTTCTTAGCTTCTTCCTAGCTTGGACTGTGATCCATTTCATAGGTTCTGTCACCTCCCTTTCCTCATCGACAAACAAGGGGCAGTGATGCACACAATATCTGGAAGAATCCCATTTGGTGGTCCCTCTAACGTGGCATGTGGCTAAGGACTTAGCCCACATTACATAGTAAAGTTAGGATATTTAGTGAACCTCAGGTTAAGCATTTTGGCCCAAAGTCTTGAATGATCATTATACCTAACTAGCATTACTCTTCTTTCTTCCTGTTTGTCTCCCAGAAAATGAAGAATCTGACCTTAAGCCCCCAGACTGGACAAATCCCATGCACACCGCTTCCCAGTTTCCTTCACCTCAACACCTGGACAGGTTCAGCCTGCGTCTGCCTCGGTGCATCACAGAGCTGCCCGAGTGGAGTGAGGGGTACCCCTTCTACATGGCCATGGGCTTCCCCGGCTATGACTTCTCGGCTGACGACATAGCTGGGAAGTTTCAGTTCAGCCGAGGCATGCGCCGAAGTTACGACGCAGGGTTCAAGCTGATGGTAGTGGAGTACGCCGAGAGCACCAACAACTGCCAGGCTGCCAAGCAGTTTGGGGTGTTAGAAAAAAATGTTCGAGACTGGCGCAAAGTGAAACCACAGCTCCAAAATGCGCATGCCATGCGGCGGGCATTCCGAGGTCCCAAGAACGGGAGGTTCGCGCTGGTGGACCAGCGTGTGGCTGAGTACGTCCGGTACATGCAGGCCAAAGGGGACCCTATCACCCGGGAGGCCATGCAGCTGAAAGCTCTGGAGATCGCCCAGGAGATGAACATTCCAGAGAAAGGGTTCAAGGCAAGCCTGGGTTGGTGTCGAAGGATGATGAGGAGGTATGACCTGTCTCTGAGGCATAAAGTGCCCGTGCCCCAGCACCTGCCTGAAGACCTGACTGAGAAGCTTGTCACCTACCAGCGCAGCGTGCTGGCTCTGCGCAGGGCCCATTACTATGAGGTGGCACAGATGGGGAACGCGGACGAGACGCCAATATGCTTAGAGGTGCCATCCAGGGTGACTGTGGACAACCAGGGTGAAAAGCCTGTTTTGGTCAAGACGCCAGGCAGAGAGAAACTGAAGATCACTGCGATGCTGGGTGTCTTGGCTGATGGGAGAAAGTTACCTCCATATATCATTTTGAGGGGGACATATATCCCCCCTGGGAAATTCCCCAGCGGGATGGAGATCCGCTGCCACCGCTATGGGTGGATGACTGAGGATTTGATGCAGGACTGGTTGGAAGTGGTGTGGAGACGGAGGACAGGAGCTGCGGGAACTGTGCCCAAGCAGCGGGGCATGCTGATCCTGAATGGCTTCCGGGGCCATGCCACTGACTCGGTGAAGAGCTCCATGGAAAACATGAACACTGACATGGTGATCATCCCCGGGGGCCTGACCTCACAGCTGCAGGTGCTCGATGTGGTGGTGTACAAACCACTCAATGACAGCGTGCGGGCCCAATACTCCAACTGGCTTCTGGCGGGGAACCTGGCACTGAGCCCCACAGGGAATGCCAAGAAGCCACCCCTGGGCCTCTTCCTGGAGTGGGTCATGGTTGCGTGGAATAGCATCTCAAGTGAGTCCATTGTCCAAGGATTTAAGAAGTGCCACATCTCCAGCAACCTGGAGGAGGAAGATGATGTGCTGTGGGAAATCGAGGGTGAGCTGCCAGGCGGGGTTGAGCCACCAAAAGAATGTGACACTGAAAGCATGCAAGAGGGCCACTGAAGGACAGGTTCAGGTAACTGGCTGGACGTAGATGATCAGGGTCTTTGCTGATGGACATGTTTGTGCTCACACACACCTTTCTCTTATTTTTCTTGTCAGATTGTCTGAGGCTACAGTGTCATGTAGGTAAAACACCATCAGTATTTTCTGTCTATAGGAAACTTTGATTGCTTGGCTTGCTTTGTGTGTATGGTTTGTGGCCTGGACGTGTGAGCACTTGGAGTGTGTGTAAAATGAACAAAGGGTGAGCTGTCAGAACATTTCATCTGAAAGTGGTCGTGTCGAAAGAAATAATTTGGTCCTGACAGAATGTAGTCAGACATAGCTCCTTTCATAAGAAGTTTTGTCTGAAAAGATGAATTTTTTCTTTCCCTTGTAAATTATGCTGAGCGTTTAGGACCAGTAAGGCCAGGAGGCCCAGGATGGTACAGTGTCCTCTGGGCCTGAGATCCGTGTCCTGGGCCTGATCTGTGTCCTGGGGTGGTCTGCACCGTGCTCCCCAGGGAGATACAAGTTTAGCCTCTGGTTGCTTTTCCCAAAGATTTCCATTATCTCTGTGTCATCCTGAGCTTCCTGTGGAGCAAGCGGCTCTGGTAATTTCCTGTAGTGAGCAGATGTCTGAAGGAAGGTGTTTTTAAATGGAATCTTTGCACCAGAGAATTAAAATGAAATAGTACATATTTAGGACTGCCGTGAGTAAAGTTGAAGCCCAACAGCACTGATCAGAGGAGGTCAGAGGAGGAGCAGGGTTCTTTTGGTACTGGAGATTAAACTCCTGATATGCTTGCTAGGCAGATGCTTATGCTGCTGAGCTAAATCTCCGACAGGAGGAGCAAGCGAGGAATGGAAGCCCATCAGAACCAACCCTGCTGAAATGAGCACATAGCTTCCACTCACCTCACCCACACCCCACAGAAGCAGGGGAGTGGCCACACACAGTAGGAGACAGGCAAACCCAAGCAGACAGCTAGCGTTAACCTCCCCAGTCTCATTTTCCAATTGGCATGTGCCCTGTGCCTCCAGATGGTGTTTTAAAAGGGATGAAGCCATTCCTTTGACAGAGGACCTGAAGCCATCCTGACACCCTTTTTTCTGTCTTAAGGTATGATTAGGTGTTTGCGTTCTCCTTCCTTTTTCCTGCAAGTGAAACACTAATACGAATCTTCTTCCAGCCCACTTACTGCTGTTTTAAGCGTATCCTTGTGTTAAAGTGTGACTTAAACCTCCTTCCTTTCGCCCAAACAAGTTGTACTTATATCACTGGATTCCACTGTAGTTCTGAGATCCCAGAATTACAGTACGGCAAGGACTTCTTACTCTCATGCTCCAAATCACTGAATTTTTTTTCCTCTCATGTCGCATCTTGTCAAAATCCTGTAAATTCAGCCTCCCTTTTCTGCTGATCCTTTTTCTACTTCCACTGGATATCAAACTTTGGATCATCTCATTTTTTATCATTCTGTGTGTGTGTGTGTGTGTGTGTGTGTGTGTGTGTGTGTTTCATTCCTTGTTAAGATACCATTTTTGGGAATTTCCAATTTTTTAAGCTACTCCCTACCCAAGGGACCAGATCAAACACTTAGAAAAGGACAGGGAAGAAACCTCTGCCAGGGAGCAGCCATGAACTTCTGTTCTCTACCAGAGTAAGCTTTTGCTCCTTTAGATGGGCACTGTCCTCTGTGTGGCAGAGGAAGTAATGGGAATGAATGAGGAGATACCCTGGCACAAAACCGCCTCTTGTCATGTATCTGGAAATCTGATGAATGAAATTACCATTGTTTTAAATTGTTAAGATACTCAAAAATAAAAGGGTTACTTCACACTTAGGTTCTGTCTGTTTTCTAGCAGATGGATCTGGGATGGAAACAGTTGTGAAGGAGAATCCTCAAGATTATTCCTGAAAGTGTGAATGCAGAGGAGCAGCAGGAAAAGCAACTGGGCTCTGAATAGCCTGGGTGTGGACAGTGGCCTGTGCATCCATCCAGGGCCACAATCCCTCTGCCCCAACCCTCAGAGGTGTCAGCAACATCCTAAGACCCTTCATTTCAACAGACAAGATCAGCAGAGAAACTTTCTGCCCCATGTCTTGTTCTGGAGATTCCTTCATCTATCCATCAGAAAAAAACCTGTAAATATGAATGAACAAAGTATTTCTTGGGAGAAGAGGCCAGTTGGTCACTACCACCAAGAGATTCGTGATATGGGCAGAACTCTCACAGTGTCCTTTCTGTGGAGAAAACCTCAAATACATTTTTTATTCTGCCTCTGAAAATGCTTCCAGAAGTAGAACCTGTCCCACACAGGTCAATACTACAGAGAAGGCTTTTTGTAGAAATGTCATGTATACCCACTACTTACATATCTGTCAGGAAAATCAGATGCTAATAACAGCAAAATTAAGGCAAACTGCCCTGGTTCCTGCAAATGGCTTTTCTCTAGACAGACTAGATTAATGTGGAAAATATAGGTTAAAAGAAACTGCTGTTCTATTTATCATCCCAATCTGGTTGGCAGCTAGGAACTTTCAGGGTTGTGTTTAATGGCCCTCTTTTTCATTATATTTAATGATCAGGCAGCATGTAGTCCAAAAGCCCTTCTGTTTCTTAGGCTGCCTGCAGAAGTCACTGAATTATCTGCTATCTGCAGGGTCCACAGCCCACTGACTCATCTACTTGTTTTATTTTAATGTTTCTATCACAGGGCAATAGGAGGACTTGACCCTTTAGTCACAGTTGTTTCAAGACTTCAAATCTTCTACCCTACAGTAATAAAGTGGGAAGTCATCAAAATTTTACACACTAGTGATCTGCATTCCTACATAGATTGTTACAAAAACATTCCTTTAAAGATATCTGTGCTGCAACAAAATATGCCAGAACCTCAGACCAAGCCATTGCTAGAATGTCATTCCAATGTTGGGTCTCACTAACAGTCACAACCACTTTTCCATCCTGTAGACTCAGCTCACATGAATATTAAAAGCTGTTCTTGGATCTTGAACACCTATTTCTACTCAGGTACTCATTCTGCTCCTGGTTTACCTTTCTGATTTTTCTTAAACCAGTTTCCTATTCTACACACATGGGGGGCAGATTTCCCTTTGTATCTGAATAACCTTCAGTATTTGAATTGTTCCCCCATTTGCCCGTTCCTGCAACTATATTCCTGGTCATCCAAAATTAGCATCTAACTCCTGTTACTGTCCATTCCAGAAATTCCCACTCCTTCCATTTCTACCTAATTTTCCTTCTACTTAAGTGTCCTAGTTCTTGGCCCTTTCTTCATGTCATATTTCTCTGCTTTGGGAGCTTAAAGGATGCTGCAAGACCCAATTTTGAGTTCCTGCATGGAAGCCAGTCATGTTGCTGTGAAGAGTAGAAAATGGGTTTGACTCTTATTCCAGGACACCTCTTTAGTCGCAACTTCAGCTGAGAGATGATGCCTTACAGGTTGCATAGCACTGGAACTTTTCTAGAGTGATGGCTCTGCTGTCAGGGTCTTCTGGACTCACCCTTCCAGAATTAATGGCCTATGCCTAACAGAGCCCCAGTACAACTATTGTACAGAATGGCTGTTACCCTAGAGTACTATAGCACACTGAGACCTAGTTATATTCCCTAATAGATAGGAACTGACCTGACAATAAACTTTGATAATAAAGATGATAGACTATGGTGGTTTTACTTACCTGCTAGCATTGTCTAAAGTTACCTTTTAAACTGTTGTCTATACTTTATTCTCTATCCAGTTTGGTACCAATATATTTATTATACTTTTGAATCAAATAAAAACTGCGTGGGATACAATCTAAGTAATGTTGGTGTCTTTAAATACAAAGGGAAGAAAACAATGGGCTTTTAAAAGTAAGGAAGTCTAGCATAAATATAGTACTTTTCCTTAATCAGTTGTGGTTCACATGCTGCAGGGATAGTTACCAAATTACATGAAGGGACTCTATAAAGGTTATTAATATCACCAAAAACACACTAATGAATTGATGGATAAAAAACTTGGTATTTATTTCCTTAAGTTTCTTTAAAGCTGATCGCATAAAGCCAGACACTGATCACCCTGAGTTCCAGGCCAGCCTGGGCTACATGATAAGTCCAGCCTCAACTACATAGCAAGATCCTGACAACACAAGCACAAAAGTGTCATGAACCCAGAGGCAGCTTAGTCCTCACAATTTATCATATCCAGACTCAAGGAGTAATCTGTCCATGAATGATGCAAACGTTTTTTACTCCTTTGTAAATGATCAAATGCTGCCAGTCTTGGCTACACTCTTAATCGGAACCCAAAGACCTTACCCATTTCCTTCCAGAAGCACCTCACAATAGGACACAAGCATTCATCTATGCTCAAAGGACAGTAATCATTTAGGAGACAATCTGGGAAGACCTCGGCAACTTCAGGCAGTGAAGAGATGTGTCCACAGCACTGGGTGATGAAGGTGACAGAGAATGTATACTAAGCCAGTCTTTAGTCTGCTCAGTAAAGTGAGGCAAGCCTGTTAACCCTGATTTTGCAGTGATAAACCTATAGCTAAAAAACAATTACTTAAATTCCTGAAGGAAAAATAATCTGGGATCACTAAAATTTTCTGACCTTCAACAGCCTTTTTCTGATTGAAATATTTTTCTAAGTGATACTTGGTAATAAGTACTTATGATATCTTAATGATGGAAGAGATGACACACAGGATTCCACAGCTGGCAGTGGTGTGTGGAACAGTTTTACATCTTGAGGCTGGGGATTTAGTTCAGTGGTACAGCACCTGCCTGGCAAGCATGAAGTCTTGAGTTCTAGTCCTGTAACCCGCAAAAGGCCCCCCCACAAAAAGAACTTCTAATCTTTGAGGGACTTTCTTGAAAATACTATTTCTTTTACCTTTCTGCCTCACCATCAACTCCATATCCTACTTTAAAAAATGATTTGAGAAAGCAGACTGTATAGACCTGGAAGATGAGGGAAAGGGAGTCCTCTGGCATTCTATGATTCTACCACAAAGACTGATGACAAGTTTAGGCCAGGTGCAGAGTAGTGAGGAGTTTTCCAGCTTGAAATTTCTTCTGTGCTACACAGACCCATACAGAGGCTGCTACTACAGCAAGACATGGCATATGGACTCATATGTAAGGTTTACCCCATACTCCTTGGTAGCCACTGAGGCCCACTGGTGTGGTCTGAAACAAAACCACTTTATTCATTTTGAGTATTGGCTCAATTTCTTGCAAACCAAAAAATTCTTGAGGACTATCTCACCTAAAATTCTAAAGGGCTTGTCCCGAGAATTGAAACTAGACTGCTGATTTTTTTTCTTTTTAGTCTTACTCTACACATCATAAAAAAAAAGAAATAGTTATCTTAATAGGAACCTGCCTTTCAGTCCTCCTTTAGTACATTTTGATTGAAAAGTCTCTGCCAAAATCTCAGAAAGCAAGGTTTTTCCTCATTTCTGTGCAAGGTATATTTTTTATATTTAATAAACCACAAAAAATTTTTTCTTAGAACATTTATTTGTTACATTTAAAGTACAAAATCAAGTACACAGATCCAGATATGTGAACCATATATACAAATCTATATATCCATTATTTAGAACTATATAAACCTGTCTATACAACACTCTACCCATGAATAAAAAGCAACATAAACAAACAAAAAAGCTGGTTATCAGTTAACACTGTCAAATGTAAATTATTTTAACTTTAAGACTTGAAAGGATAGAAATAGCTATTTAACAGGAATAGAATAACCCAGAATAAATCCAATTTGTTCAAATATATATCTTAACACATTCTACAGGAATAAATAAATATGTCAATCAGTCTTTGGACAGATAAATGCTAAAAGAAACTTCAGTTACTAGAACACATTTAGAATATTAATTGCATTCCAAGAGTTTTGTTTGTTTTGATTTTGGTTTTAAATGTAAAGAAAGGATTTGACTTTTGTATACTAGCACAGCCTTTCCGTATCATTTTCTATACAGTTAAACTGTCTGGGGACTATGTGTAGCTGTTAAAAATTAAAATGAGTTATTAAAGGAGGTATCTGACTTTTAACACTGTATAGTTTATTTTAACCAAAAGTCATGAGCACAGTTCTTTACTCACTCACTTACAGAGGCAAAAACTTTACAACTTGGCAGATACAACAATGTCCTGCTGCTCATGAGAACTGAGCTATGACAGCTTCTTTAGGATGTCATCTATCTTACATGCAGACCATAGGACACTAAGGTGCAGAGGCCTAAACATCCCATTCCAGGCACAGAACGTCTTCAATGCCTGCTCCCATAAATGGGAACAAATACACAGAAACATGGGTCATTATCAGTTAGATTTATATTAATGGCTTCATAGTAGCAACACAAAATGTACTCAAGGTCGCATTTCCATAGGAAAGGTTATATATATACTATACATTTCAGTCTTGAAATATGAACCTCAAAACATTCAACGTTCAATAATCAGTGAATCTGGTGAGCATCCTATACCCTCAAATCCTAACTCAGCAGAGCAAAAGCCCTTCCTTGGCTGCCAAGTGCTGGCGGTGGATTTTGTCTTGCTGCAGCTCTTCGTGATTTGGGTGCCAGAGTTTCGTGATGATTCTTTCAATGTTAAGGGCATACACAGTATGTGTAGGAATGACTTCCCTGTGTACCTGGAATTTAAAATTAAGCATGTCTCCAATTATACTTTAGTAGACTTACTTCTCTAACATAAAAAAAACGAAAGGTTTATACTAACAAAACAGACACACAACCTATAAATTTTAAGTCACCACCTAATGAATCCCAAATGAGAAAACAAGGAGATAGTAAGGTGCAGGGCAACAAAGGAATTGTTTTATAGTTTTTCCTTCTCTCTCCTTTTTAAATGGATACACAGAGGATAAACAAGGTAAATAGGAAAGACTCCTGGGCTCAGGATTTGGAAAATAGGGCTAGTATTAATGGCTTTAATAATAAACAATAAAACATGAAACATAGCCAAAAAAGTAGAAAAAAACTAGTGAATATTCTTACAGACCTGAAGAGTATCTTAACCTGTCCATAAATCAGATAAACTTTCAAGAGTCACGAATTACCTGCAAAGCTTCAAAAAGGTCATACATGTTCACTGGAGGCAGAGATGCAGGCAGTGTGTCCCCAGAGCAAGCCAGTAAGAGCGCAGCCTGCTGCTCAGCATCATCAGGGGGTGGGTGAGCAGATGGATTCTGACCCACAAAGGGAGCAGAAAAGGCTGGAGGGCTGAAAAGAACAATCTGAGAAACAGTCCCAGCATGTATGATGGAGACACCGCACTAGCTAGAAGGCATTGTATTAGTACCTTTAAATGCATCAGAAACCCATTCAGTGTATACATAAGCTGTCTGTAATTTTGATTTTTAAAGAAAGTCCACCTATCAAGATAGAGATGAAGTATAATCAACTACATTTACCCAGCTTCCTCCACAATGTTAAAATAGTTTACTTAGCTCGGGATATCAATTCAAAACTGATTCCTGCTCCTAAACATCTTTCAGTTTAAAAAAAATTAATAGAAAACTGAAGGAATATGGTGGAACTGAAAACAAATGACATGGAGAGGAAAGTGTAGTAGTTAGCAGTAGTGAGACAGCTCAAAACTAAATAGTAAGGAAAGATACAGCACCAGAAAAACAATGGGTAGAGTGAAGAGTGGGGAAAATCAATCCAGATCTTGCTTATTTCCCCAGCAGAACACAAGCCGAGAAGTCAGGCATGATTTTTACATTATAACTCAATGGAAGACAACGTGCACAATTAGAAAGAGCATAACAAGGAGGTAAAACAAAAGTGTGAGGCAGCAACTAGTGTGGGTTTAAAGCATTACACGAAAGCAGCCTTGTTAGAACAGCAGCCATGGAGAGGGACTGGCCAGCAGGGGACCAAAGCCTCCAAGCACAGTTAGAGACACTGCCTCCAACACACACCTAACAGGGCCATTTTTTGTTTGTCTGTGAGGTTTTCTCTAGAGAATAATGATTTACAAACAATCCCAAACAGATATGCTTGAATGAGAGCTAATCAGTGAGTTACCACATATGACAATCTCAGCAGAGAACTCAATTTAAGGCAGTGCTCAACAACCTGGGCCTTGTGACCACTCTGGAGGTCCTCCATGGTCACCGCTACAACCACCGACACCATCTGTCCTGTCCAACTCTCAGCTGTCCTACCCTACCTGCCTGCCTTTTCTCTTCCTTCTTCACCACAATCCCTCCTGCCAACCCTGCCAGCCTTACTGTTCTCTGAACTTGTACATCTCAGTGGCATCTCTTCTCCCTAACTGGCCATGGAGAGGGACTGGCCAGCAGACACAAACTCCTGTACGGAGAGGAAATTCAGTCACTCCTTTAACCATGAGGAAGATCCCATTACTGCTTTTTCTCTCCCAAAGGGTGAGATGCATACTAAATTTTTCATGCTGCGGGGGTGTGGGGAAGAATAGGAGACTGAGAGAATACATAGATAAAAGTAACCTGGGCCACCTCAGAAAGAGTGTAAGCGAGACCCTGGGAGCCCTCAGGGAATGAGGACACTGGAAATCCCAGAGCTGAGCTAAGAGACCAGATCTATACAACGGAGGCCAAAAGCAATCAGAAGACAGCAGCACAGGTTACCATCTTGAGCTACAGTTAGAAGTCAGAGGAGGACCTGGAGAAACATCCACCAGTCTTCCTTCCACGTCCGAGATCCAGCAACCTTGACCCAGTAACCACAGTCCACACATCAGGCTGAGAGCAGGCCCGCTCCCCACCACTCAGGGCTACCAGGAAGCACTGCCCATGGGGTCTCCATTCCACAGCTGAGAGTGGAGGCCATCACATTAAACCACACGCAGCCCACACTCTGGGATTCTGCTTCTGATAGAAAAAAGTGCCAGAACAACTCACTAGACAGTATGCAAGAATAAGACCTAAAAAAATAAAATCACATTGCTGTCAAAGGCACTTTAGTCCTGCAAAAACACAATAATCCATTATATGACAGTGGTCATTACAGAAGCGCAATGTAACCCACTAGCAAAGGGTAGATGCAAAAAATCCTAAGAAACCACTTACTTTTCTATTAAGTTGTTGTACGCTACCACACTATTCTTCAGGTAAGGCTGTGGGGTGACATTACTTCCAAAGGCGTATTTAAAATGCCCATCTCGTAACCGATAGGCTTTCCTTCTTGACACAACTGAGGTCAATATATCTTTAAGGTGATTCTGTAAAAACAAAAGAAATAGTATAATGTCTTAAAAAGCAAATCATCAATCTTCCATTAACCAAAAACTGTTTATCACATTTAGATGGAAAGGTAGGACAGGCTAGCACATGTTAGAACCATGTATTGGTTTATTAGCATAAACTTTTTCTTGAATAATAATGGAAAGTTTCTAAACATGAAGGAGTGTCATTGGCTCTATCTCAGTGATTCCAGAGCAAGAGGGTATAGGAAAGATGGCGACATGTTGCTTGTTATTTAGTTCTCTTTAAAAATGGGCTTGTGCTAGTAAAATTTATTTTAAAAGTTTCTATGTCTCTAAATTGACTCTTCTCTCAAAAATGACTTTTAGGAAACAACTTATTTTTTTTAAAAAAAGACAAACTACCTTGAAACTTGGTTTAAAATGTGATAAAATGTTTCAAGATTTGGCATTTATTGGTTATCAAAATCTCTGCATGAAAAGAACCTTTGCTCTCAAAAAGCAACATAAATAAGACATACAGGAAATAAACACAAAAGAATTAGTCAAGACAGCACTGTGCTGTTTTCATACAGAATTCATTGGGTGTTTGTAACTTTCAGAGACAGCTATTACTGTATTTGACATATACATGAGGAAAATGAGGGTCAGAGAACTGAAAAGAATGACCTACTGCCCCCCCCCAGTACTGTCAGATGGGTGAAATATACACTTGGTGAAATGACTAAATAAATGAATGCCTAAGTGCAACAGTGCGCTGAGACAAAAATCTCATGGTTCAGGCGCTAAACTGACTGTTAAGTGCTGTAACTCAGCAAAAACAGGGGACTTGATCATTAAGATTTCCAACCTCACTTCTCTCCTTTGAAAAGGTTTCCTTGTTGACAAATCAAACACCAGACTGCGCACAAGCGTGATGCCACCAGCAGCCTTTCTGAACGCTCAGTCTACCGACTGAAGGCAGTGCCTCGGAATGCAATGCCTTTCTCCCTCAAAAGAAAACAACTTCCGTAGTGACAACTCTGTAAAAACTGACTGACGTTTCAGTTCTTTTATGGCAACTTCAACTTCACACAACATACAAGCCTCTCACATTCAACCTGTAAAGTTGTTTCTTTCTGCCAAGAGCAAAACCAACCTCCACCGCGTAGACCACAGCTGACACGGCGTCCTCGGTCACGTTGTCCAGCCCGTGCTCGTAGGCAGTCACTATCATCCTCCCCTCCAGCTGGCCTCGGGTGGGGAGCATCATTGTGTGGGAGCACAGCTTCAAGTCGTCATCATCTTGGGGATCCTTGGCCACAAACTGCTGAGCTCCAGAGAGGGGATTCTGAGGCTGGAATCTATGCTGTGAGTAAAAAACTTCAGTCATTCACTGCAATAAAAGGCAGTAAGATACAAAAAACAGTAACCCATGTGTTGAACTGGGGATCCTGTAAATTAATGCCAGCAAAACTATACAACATGGGGGAAAATATTAAAAGGTAAAAGGGGAACTCATTCACACACACACGAATCACAAGTTTAGGGAATAACATAGGTATTCAGTTTATTCAATTAACACCTAAGTGATCACAGGACATACGTCCCTGCGCTCGAAGTAACAGAAGGAAGCTAGCATGGTGGTGAAGTCCTGTAATCCTAGCGCTTGGGAAGCTAACACAGAAGGACCACCAAGAGTTCGAGGCCAGTCTGGGCTACATAATAAATTCAAGGACACCTTGAACTATACAGTGAGTAGTGAGACCACCTGTCTCAAAAAAAAAAAAAAAAAAAAACCAGAAGAAAATAGCAGAAATACACAACTATATTCAAAAAGTGAAGAATAAACATAAGTCAGCAGGTGTTCAAAATAAAAACATACTGTTTCACTTAAGACTTAAAAAGCCAAAACAATATGATAGACCTAACACATCTAATAAGGAATGCTTCAAGATAAAACTGCAATATTGTGTTAACTATACAGTTACTGTTATTTTATACTTACAATTCTCAATACAAAACCTATCTAGGACATAGTTACACTATCTAAAACCATTTGCATTCATAAAGTCACAGCTTTCTTCAGGAAACTCTGATGGCCTATTCATTTCCCCATCCTCACTGCTCCTGGAGGTTTTGGCTCAGACCCAAAAGATTTTGTAGAAGCCAGGGACAGTAGCACACATCTGGAATCCTATTCAGGAGGCTGGGGCAGGAGCATCACTTGTTTGCTTGGATCACAAGCTAACGTAGAGACACCTCATCACAAAATTTTTTGAAAAGCTGAGGAGGTAGCTCAGTGGTATAGTACTCTTGGGTTTGATGCCCAGTACCACAAAAAAAGAAACTTTTGTTGTAAAGATAGTCTGTCCAGGTTTGCTTATATTATACCCAGGAAAGGGGAAAAAAGAAATTAAGACGTGTTATGTACATGTACCTACTCCCCATGATGAATGCAATCATTATGTACTGCATACATGTACTAATAAAAAAAAAGGTTTCTTCTTAAACAACCAATATCATAACTTTTGATTTTTCTGAGTATAAAATGGTATTTTATATTGAAGGTGTCTTTTTAAACCAGGGATGCACTTCTAGAAATAATGAGACCCTATACAGTAAATATTATTACTGACAAAAAACACAGGATAAAGGTACAAAGAAGTAAACGTTGGTGTCAGTCAATTGAAACGTTGGTATCAATATCCAGCCTACCCTTAAAGGGCACACTTCTGTAAAACGTCTTTCCCTAGATATACACTGGAAAATTCAAGTTATTCTAAAATGTTTATTAATTTTATGGCCAAAAGGCCTACACTGCTCCCAAAAGGCTCAGGACCCATCATCAGGTATCATCAGGTGCCTACAGAGGCCTCTAGAACATTGCATTTGGAAAAGATGCCTTCAAGCTGAGAAATACTATTCACTCACAAAAAATACTAAAGGAGAGAAAAACAGGCTTAGATTTGCATCACTGAAAAACAAGTGCTAATGATAATATACTAATATTTAACAAGTAACAAGCAAGAATTTTAAACAGTCCAACTCACAACCTTTAAGACTCCTCCCTTGACTATACTTTTTTTTTTTTCAACTCTATCTATTAATATATACTCAAAAACTAAACCTAGTTCATCACATTACCCTTAAACCAATGGTTACCAAGATCTACTGGGAAACAACCTACATCAAATTTCTGACGAACAGAAGAAAGCTTTTTCTTGCCCTTGGGTTTTCCAGGCTTGGCTGCAGAGCCCCCTGTCCAGGGCAAAGATCCAGCACCTTCTACAAGAGAGAAAAACAGTTGTCGTAAGTGGAAATAATGACAATTGTTAACTGCTAAGTGTGTTTTCATCTGGGACTAAAATGCAGGCCATTCTCAAGCAATGAAAATAAATCACAAATGGCCAATGTGAGACCTTCTCTGTATACTTCTCCACAAAATTATAAATCCTCTCACATCACATTTTGCTCTAGCTACAACCAAAATTAATTTTTTAGGAAGACAAATTTGCTTTTTACATTTGAAATAAATGTTTACTGAGTGCTGTTTCTCAGTAGTAGTATTATAAAAAGAGGACAGATTCTTCGAGCCCAGATGGTGAACCCAGTGCATTTCTTCCCTTTCAAAATCCTCACTGAAATGAGAACAGAAAAGGGTAAATGACACAATTTTTTTTTTTTTTTGGTACCGGGGATTGAACTCACGACCTCGCACTTGCCAGGCAGGCGCTTAAGCCACTGAGCTAAATCCCCAGCCCATGACACACATTTTTAGCGAAGATAAAATGAAGGACGACAGCTCGGTAACTTCCAGGATGGCCTAGCACGGTGCTGCCTCACAAAACTGACATGTGGAAGTTACAACCCAAGAAAGGCAAGAAGGTGGCAAATGAGGCCAAAGCTAAGTTGAAACCCACAGGAGACTGGATGTGGACAGTGGAAACCGAGGGCGGGAGCGGTCCATAAGGCAGAAAGTGATTATTAATGGCAGGTCTCTATTTAAAACCACCCACTCGAACACATTCCCTCATTCCAGGGCCAGACTCAGTGTACAATGAAAACAAGAGGGCCTTGGGCCACACAAAAAGAGTTTGAGACATTGATGGGAAAACACCCAACCAAGTGCAGGGGCCGCTAGGTGGCTAGAGTCCACACCCCAGAGGCAAAGACACGCCCCAGAGGCGGCTCGCTGGCTGCATCCATATGCTGGACAGAGCAGGGACCAGGAAGATGGGAAGGGAGGCATGACCCTTCTCCAGTCACGCTAGACAAAGTTTCTGGAACTTACTGAAGTAGCTGTAAAGATATGGGGACCCTGTAGCGAAGTTCCCTGCAAGCTAGTGTTTGAGGACCCCAGCTTAACGCCCGGCTTCCTGTCAGCTCATCAAGGCAATCTCCAGGCAGTTTTATCCTACACCTCTTTAAACTGATAAGGACAACAACAAATCACCACACAATTGACCACACTCAGGAACATGATGCTGTAAATCCTCCTTCAATACTACAACCAGATACCTGTGGCAGGCTAACTTTGTAAGAAAAGGGGCTTGTTTCGCTAAGAGTTCTGGAGATTCCAGGACAGGGCGCCTGCATCAGCTCAGCTCCAATGAGAACCCTGTGGCAGACAGCACGATTCACAAGAGGGAAAGAGAAAACAGACAATGGGAAGGAAAAGGCGACTCAGGGCTCAGACCATGGCTCGCTTTGGTAAAAACACGCTCTCTGATGAGCTCAAGGGTCCCACAGGTGCTTCCTAAACCCCTTCTCAAGGCAGCTCCCCCAATGACCCACTGCCAGGCCCCACATCTCACAGACCCCACAACGTCACCACTGCTCCACTGAGAACCAAGCAGCCAACATAGGAGCCTATGGTGGATAAGCCATATCCAAATGATGGCCCGGGATAAAAAAAGACCAGGTCAACTGAACAAGCAATAGCCCATCCTAGCGCAGGAATGCAAAAAAAGACTGCCAAATTTCTATCTGGTATCTTCAGAAAAGTTTGAGAAGACATGTATTCATGAAACGAGACTACTCCAAAAACAGTTGATTTAAAGAATGCATTAAGCAGCCTAAAAGCACTAAGGGAATCTCACCGAACACAGGGCAACAAGACAGCAATGTCTAATTTGGCACAGCCTGGTCTCAGCTAGTAAGGTCAGCCAATCATCAATGATTTCCTAAGAGATCAACTCCAGATAAATGCAAGTGGAGGCTAAGTAACAAGAAAGTGAAGTGAACTTTCTGCAGACCAGAGCTTACAGGCTGCTGCTTCGAGGACAAATGCTGTGCGAGGACACATGACAGAAGGACTAACACTAGCCAAAGGGAGGGTCTTCCCAGCACTCAGATGCTTCTCCTACACTTCCCTGTGGTTTAACAGGCCTTCACACAAATCCCCAGGCTTCTGTTTTCTCATGCAAGTTTGTTGCCTTATCTATAAGGATATACCACCCTCAGAGATGTGAGCATGTGAAGTGTCTAACAAGCCACTTGATTAGTAGCAGTATTGCTAAAATCATCTTTTCTGCCTTAGAAAAATAGAAAACAACTCATTCACAATTGTTAAGTGCACAAAACTACATTTTACTTTAGAAACTATCTTTGTTGCTAGCAACCATTAATTTTACTTTTGCAGAAATAAATACTGAGTGTCCAATGGAGAAATACCTTCTTAGGTTCCAAATGGGGTATTTCTTCACTTATTTGTAAATAATACACACTGAAGAATATCCTGTTTTTATTTAATTAAAATCAGCTTACCTGTACTTACTAATACGACTACATATGTATTTGGTTCTTTACTTTTCAAAGTACATAATATCTGTGTACCCATTTTTTCATGAACTTATAGATATTACTGTCCCTATTATATAAATGTGAAACTAAGAACCCTGAGTAATTGACTATGTAAGCTAGTGGCGACACCTCAGCTTGAACCTGTGTCTCTTGAGTCCTATCAACCAGCTTTTATTTGTGATCATTTCATTCATCTTCTGGGTGTGTGGTACTTTACAATGTAACTACTTAACAAGTAAGATATAATCCTTACAATGTTGGCTCTTCTGCTCGGATTAATTTTATGCAACAAAATAGGTTATCTATGATCCAATTTTGGACATAAAGGAGGTCTGGCAAAACCCACTTCTGATTATCTAAACAGAACATTAGAGATCTGTCACACTGTGAGATTGTACAGATGGCATGGTGAGAGGTAAGGGAGCAGCCACCCCTCCATGGACAAATGCCCACTGCCCGCTCAGCTTTGCATCACTAGGAACTTCTTTGAGAGTGGAGGAATTAAGGGTTAGACAACCTTATGTGAGTCTTTATTATACAATAAAGTCAGATATAACCACACAGAAGGATGATACAAAATACCTATCATTTCTTGTTAAAACATGGGATTTTGATACAAAATAATCAGAATTCCCTAATCACTTGAAGTGAAAGGAATGACAACCTACATTTGCAAGAGGTACCTACCTATAAATCCAAGCTTTTAGCAAAGTCCTGGACAACTTTTATCATGAACAAGTTTTTAATGTACCTAATAATTGTTTTGGTCTGATTAAAACTAAGATGTTTCAAGAGGTAAACTGTAATCCAGTCTACCATTTAGCTCCAAAAAACTTAGGAGTCAACGTTTCGATCTGTAACTCTTTATTCAGGCTGAGGCAACAGATGTGGTTTT
The DNA here is from genome assembly GCA_004027295.1 of Dolichotis patagonum. NCBI lineage: Eukaryota > Metazoa > Chordata > Mammalia > Rodentia > Caviidae > Dolichotis > Dolichotis patagonum. The sequence continues at coordinate 65,947 of PVJX010004579.1, forward strand.
CACCAACCTCCCCATTATGCTGCTTTTCCCTACTTACTCTTCTGGACCAAACACGCAGGCTAGAGCTACCTCACTTAGAATACAAATCAAAGTCCAACATACACTGTGGTTTCCCCACACGGAATTCACCTTCCCTACTATCAAGTACCCTCTCTTTATTCCCTCCTACCTTCTTCCTCACTTTGCACTTAACTTATAAGTTCTCTAAAATGTAGAGGAATGTTAAATAAAGACCAAAGCAATGTAAGAACAGGGAAGTCACCTGCTTTAAAACTGTTCTGTACAAGACACACATTGTAAATATTTCCATTCCCTTACCTGGTGTAGAAACCAAAATTTGACAACGAGTAAGAATGGCCAGGAGGAAATCATTGTGAGAGTGGACTGAAAAGGGAAAGTTGTCAAAAGTCAAATACAAAATATTGTCAACATAAGAAAATCTCTATTTTAGTCTAGCTTCAAAGGATTTTTGAACATCCCCATCCTTCATATTTAATTTTAAATATCCACATTAAGATGACCTTATATGTCATTAAAACTAAAATTTTACTTTTCAAAAATTTAATTTCTTGAATCTCAGAAAATTTGAGAGCAATAAGGTAACTCTGCAGACAATCGTTTTACCATTATCCTGTGTGAGAAGTCTATGAGCTTCCAGGTCAAACTCTTCTTTGCTGATCTTCTGTTTGAACCACAACTTTAAGTTAGCCCAGTATCTGCAGAAGCAGAAAGAGAACATTAAAAAAGAGAGTTTGCTTCTTCCCCAAGTTCACTTCAGCTGCTTCAACTCCCAGGGAAGGAAATTTGATATTCTCAAGAATCACTGACTGAACTATGTCTCCCCCTAAATCAACGTGCAGAAGCCCTAACCCCAATCCCTCAGAATGTAATTATATTTGTAGCTTTAACCTTTTAACAGGTCAAGGAATTCAAATGAGATCAGTCGTGTGGGTACTGATCAAGTACAGCTGGTGTACTTGTAAGAGACTCCAGACACATGCAGACAGGCGACCACGTTCACGCACGAGAAAGTGACGTCCGTAGGAGAGGCCTCCAAAGAAATCAAACCCTCTGACATCTTGATCTGGGACTTCCAGGTTCTAGAACTGTGAGAACACAAATTTCTGCTGTTTAAACTACCCAGTCTGTGATGTTTTGTCATGGCAAGTTCTAGCAAACTAGAACATCTTAGGAATCAGAATAGTAGCAAAGAAACAAAGTTCTCCCTCGAAAGGGACAGACAGATCATCAGAGAATTGGACTCAGGAGCCACGCAGCTAAAACCCACAGCTGTACCCTTTCTTCTCAGTGATGCCTTTCTGAAAGACTTCTCACCCTCCGGACTCCTACACTAACTACAGAGTCACCCCTTAACATGCAGATGTGTTCTAAGAAAGGGGTGCAGTCATTATACTTATTCTGGAGGATGTCTTTCCCTTCGGATGTCTTTCCCTTGGGATGAACTCAAGTTTTAATCTAACTGCCTCAAAAAATGGGTTTCTAAATTTCTTACCACAAAGACAAGACTCAAGGCCATGAGACACTTAGTGGTTTTAAAAATGAAAACCGGCACTTAAAAATAAAAATGACTAAATAAGTGATAGAAAAAAAATTTGTTAACCTTTGATACTTTAGCAACATTGTAAGCAACAAGAGTAAAATATATCTTTCACATCTGGTTTAAGGAAGCCTTGGTGGAACAGGATTTAAAGTGGCTCTACAAGTTACTACTTTAAACTCAAGCTCATCTTGCATTCTCATGTTCCCTGGAGTTCCCAATGGAAGAAAATTTTTAAAATTCCCAAAGGAGATGGTTTGACACAGGGCCACATATACCCATAGAGGAAGGGCTTCTCTCCAGTGCACAGGTTTCAAGTTGTGTTAATATGTAACTCTGTAAGTAGCTGTGCATGGAATTAGGTGCACAGTTTTGGGTCTCTGTGCATTTTTAAACCATGGCTTTTATAGAGATAGTGGTGCCAGACCTTAGACACTGCCATTTCGGTCAACAGCAAAACACGTTCAGCTATAGCACTCAGTACCTTTCACCTAGTGTTCACACGCTCACAAGTCACTATGTCCTCAGGAATTTCAAAAGAATAGACATTTTTGTACTATTTTGGGGAGATGGATCTTGCTGTTGTTCCTCAGGGTGGCCTTGAACTCCTGGAACTCAAGCAATGCTCCCACGTCAGCCTTCAGACTGGCAGGGCACCTGGTTACCCTTTTTAAGAAACAACAAACACAGGAAAAACCATGAAAGGAGTAAAATAAATCTTCCCAGAAAACCAAAGGTCTTTTTTTATTCCATTGTGTTCAACCCAAGATCGTAACAGAATACCTTTTCTATTTAAAAGCCCTGTGCTACTGTTTCACAGGAGAGACAGAAATAGAACTGTATTTGGCATGAGTGAACTTGTCTCAGAATTAAGTCAAGGCTGTACCAGGAAGTCCTGCCAGTATGATGTTATTTGTCTTCTCCAAGACAAACTTTCCAGCCCAAACAGAACTGCTATCAAGAATCTAAGGCTCCTGCATAATTAATTCGCTGCATAAGACAGACAAATGCCTGTTTCCCTTCACAATACCAAAAACAGAGTTAGTCCATCTCCGAAGGTAAGAGTGACAGATGAGGAGTGGCAAAAAGTTGGACCAGGAAGCACTGGAGGTACCCGGGGAAAATTAAGTAATCTATAACCAAATCCTCAAAAATACTAGGCATCTATTTGAACATAAACTCTACTGAGTACTACACAAAGTGAGTTTGCTAGTGAAGTCCATGTCCTTTTGGAATCTGACACAAGTGACAACTTGACCTGGCATAAAGGAGATTTGGGGTCACTGGGTAAAAAGCAATGGTTCGCATGCAGGCTCTCTGCATAACCTTATGTTTTACCTGTCACCACTGAGGACCACATTTAAATGGCCAAGTTGTACAAACCAAAGCAAACTGCTTATGGGGAAATGAGTGTATAGCATTATTACAGACTGTTTAACCACCAGGCACTTGTTAGGGAACCAAAGAGGAAGCAGGTCAATGAAAGAATGGAAACACAAAAGCAAAACAATACAACACTGCACCATTAGCTGTTCTTAGCAAAGACACCTTTGGTTACATTTTTACTATGCATTCATGCTACAGATGTACCCACATCCTTCCATATTTGACCAATATTAGAAAGGCAGCTTCCGCCGCCTTTAGATACATAATAAAGACACTAACAAAACATGCCCGGCATTTGTTTCTCTTCAAAAATATGTCTGGCAACCCTGAATTCACGTGTCCGAGTAGTTAAGTGTGGAATCATGGAGGGCAACGTTGTATCTAATCAGGGTTAAAGTCAACCAAATACACCAGTCATGTCTCTCAAATTCACTGTAGTATGAAATCATTTACTTTCAAATGTTTGTAAGCACTATAGATGAAAGAGTAAAAGTGTAGTACACACCTAAAAGACTATAGTTAATTGAGTGTGAAAGCTATCAAGCATACCTTTTAAAGAGTGTTTAACAAATTAGCAAGGAATAGACTTGACAGTAAACATAAATATTAAAGTGTGTCTTTAAGTAGGCTACTATATCTTTGGAATTCACCTAAGGTTTACAAAAAATCAAGTAATTCTGCTGCTAAATTCAGTCTTTGTCTGATTTCTTGTCTTTCGTTAGGATGAAAAGGACATAACTGCCACCCCAAAAACTCACATGAGGGAAAAAACTCCGAAAATCATTTGTGACACCCCAGGCTAAGTAATGTCAATCCAGTGGTAATAAAGAGATGGCTGAAAATAAAGTATTGGAGAAAAAGTAGTCCCAAATACCTTATTCGTCTACCATCTATTACACTGGAAGTCATCTACTAAGTAATGAAAATGGAGAAGGCACCACAGAGGTCATCCAGCAACAATCACACAAGGCCCTGTAATTTTAAATTTTAAGAAGTGTTTCCTAGATGGGGGCGGGGGGTGAGACAGGATCTCCCTATGTAATTTAATCTGGTTTTGAACTCATTATGTAGCCCAGGCTGGCCTCGAACTCACAGTGATCTTCCTGCCTCAGCTTCTGAGAGCCGGGATTATAGGCGTGCATCACCATGCCCAGCTGCCCCCTACATTTTTGAAAAATAAAACGCTTAGGAGAATGTTTCAGAAACGTCCTTCTCCCTGGAAGGGGAGGGGTCCTGCCGAGTCTCTCCAGGCTTGGCCCCAGGCCGCCGCTACGCGCTGGGTCCCAGCGGGTACGGGGTTCGGGGCCAGGCGCGCGGCTGGCAACCGAAGAGCACATCAGCCGCGCCCGCCCCGCCCTCGCGCGGCCCCGCCGTGGGGCTCGGCACGGGTTTGCTGTTCCTACGGTTACAGCCTCCCAGTAACAGTCGCGGCACGGAGGACCGGGCCCGGGCCCGCCCGCGTCCCGCCCGGCGCTGAGCCGCCCCGCAGCGCCCCGGGCCCAGGAGCGCGGCGTCCCGGCCCCGCCCGGAACCCGCAGCGCCCCGGAGGACGCCAGGCTGCCCAGGCCCGGGGCGAAGAGCACGGTCTCCCCGCGGGGTGGCCTCCCGAGGCTCCGAGAGCGCAGCCCGCGCTGCGCTGACGGCTGCGCGCCCGCCGCTCTTACTGCTTCACGTTGTCCCCCAGGGCCTCGCTCAAGTTCTTCTTGGCCGCCTCCAGCTCGCTCACAAAGGTCGCCATTGCACCGCGCGTCTCGGCCCGACCGCACGGCACCCGACCTCCGCGACCCCCAACCGAAAAGCCAACTGAGCGGAAGGCCTCGGCTCCCGGATTTTCAAACCGCGCCCCGGACGCCCCGCCCCCAGGCGCTTCGAAGACGTTTGTTAGGTTATCGGCTCCGCCCGCCTGAATGTCGGGAAGGTGCCCAGCCGAACTCCGCGCTCCTCCTCCCGCCCCTCGAGTCACGTGACCACTTCACCTAGTCCGCGCCTCGCGCCCCACCTAAACCTGTCTGCCCCGCCCAGCTGCCTGGCTCCGAGGGTTGGCTCCTCCCAGCCTGCCGAGTCAGAATACGTTGTCTGTTTAACGTTATTTTTTGGCTTAAATTTTCGCTGAGAGCTAGTCATCTGATAGACAGTTTCGTCGTTTTCATTTTCTGCGTCCACTAAAATGTAAATTCCAGGAGAATACGATTCGTGTGTGATTTTTGTTTTGTTTTGGGACTGGGATTGAACCCAATTCCCTCCCAGCTCCATTTTTAAAAAAAAAATTTGAGACAACATCTAAGTCTCTGAGTTGCCTAGCTGAGCTAAAATTTGTGATCTTCCTGCCTCAGCCTCTTAAAGGGCTGGGATTACAATCATGTACCACCACGCCCTGCTAGGGATTCGTGTTTTACTGATTTTATCCTCCCATTCCTGGAGCAGCGGGTGGCACATAGTGAATGTTCAATGCATATTTCCTAACTGAATGAGGAGATAACAGGAAACAGGAAAAATACGTAGAGTGCTTTACCAATCCCTGGGAAACACAACAAATTTGTCCTTTGCTCCCCTTCTTACCCGTAATTTATAACCATTTTCTATGTTTAATTTTTTGTCTTTCAAAAATTTAGCTCAAATACTTATGTTATCCTCACAATTTAATGACAGCATTTTACTCCAGAAAATTTACACAATAACTTGTTTCCCAATTACCAGATTATTTTCATTTTATTCTATTTTAAAAGTAAATCATAATGCAGGGAGGGGAGTAAAGGAAGAAGTAAAAAGAACTGAAGCTGTGTTATATACATGTACCAACTCTCCACGATGGATGTAATTATGCACTGCAAACATTACCTACAAAAATAAAGTTTTAAAAAGTAATACTGCAATAATGTCTTTATACACAAAGCTTTTTCTCATTTAGGATTATTATTTTAGGATAGGGTCCTATAAATAGAATTATGAAATTAAATAGTAGGAATGTTTATATGTAAGTATTTTGCTACAAGTTGTCAAATGCCTTCCAAAAATTTATAGTAATCCTACATATAAAATACAAAGACTTGGGCTGGGGATGTAGCTCTGGGATAGAGTTCTTGCCTTGCAAGCACAAGGTCCAGGATTTGATCCCCAAAATCTTCCTATCATAAAACTTGAGAGAAATTTTATCCTTTAAAAAAATTGTAATGCAAACATCCACTTAAACATTCCATACCCCCCACACACATACACACATGTGCACTGCCTAGTAAGCACATTCCAGGCGTTCACACGTTGTTACAAGCTGGAAATCAGTTTACCTGTCCACCTCAGAGGCAGCCCAGCCTTCCCTGAACACCCGAGACTATCATTGCATATTAATTAGCTTGATTTTCTTTCACAAACCACATGACTGGGTCCTTTTCCACATATTCCCCCGGCGGGTTTCCAGACTGGGGGGGTCTCAGCAAGGTCAAACATACAAAGGGTAATCGGCTATATGGTGAATATTTTTAACTTCTTTGTTATGGTAAAAGACATAGCGCCACCCCTCCAACCCCCCCCCCCCATGCCCCTCACTTTGAATCTTATTCCACCATTCTTGCTGAAGCAGTTCTGGAAGTCCACTCTTCTAGCACATGCCTGTAATGCCGGGATTTGGCATACTGAGGCAGGAGGATTGCCAAGAGTTCGAGGCCAGCCTGAACTACATAGAGATCCCATCTCAAAAAGAAAATGAAATACAAAAACACAGTGAATGCTGCTGCTAAGTGCCTTCCAACAGAAAGGCAAGCTTGTAAAAACATGGCTGTGATGACTGTGTGTCCTCTTCTACCTTATTTGAAGAAGCACCCATGCAACCTCTGACTCTTCCCTAAAGTCAAGATGACCATGAATAAGGTAAACATTATGAATCAGTTCTGGACTTCAAGGCAGCCATGACAGCACAAGAGAAACAAAAGACTTTTACTTTCCACTTTAGAAAGTGACAAAGAACAATGAGGTAAGTGGGTTAGAAGTGTTGGTATTTTGAGGGGGATTCATGGCAGTGTGTTTTTTATTGTAACAATGGTTTAGTATCCACCTTATTTTTTGACCAGAGATTGTATAAACAAATGCTAGAATGTCAGTTCAGTGGAACTGGGTAACGGCACACATGTCTAGCCGTATCTTCCACCTTCCATACCGATCCTTGCTTATCAGCTCCATCTCAACCTTACCAGCAAGAATGGTAAGACTCAAAGTGTAGTTCTAAACCCACATTTGACCAAACCCATGTAGCTCTAAACATCTAAATCGATTGAATATTCATTTGTCTCTCAGCAATGTATGTAACCGGTTGCCCTAATTTTAGTGTATTCAGTTAAATGCCCACTTAAACTGTAGTGTTAAGTGGTAAAATGTACACAAATAAACATCTGACTAAGTAAATGCACTTAATAGAATGAATACTAAAACCACTTGTACTTTGATGGTTTACTTTAGAGAAACTAATTCTAAATTTTTAATTATTGTAACACTTGCCTAGGGCATACCACATATAGGCAACTTAAAATAGCTACAAAGATTGTGTGTGAATGTGCTTTGCTTTGTAAAATAATAAACGTTAGTGTAGTTTCTTAACCTATTGTTTGAGCCATTCTGTAGCAGTCTTTTCATCCCCAGTTATAAGCCCGCCTCAGAGTATTGGTAAAATCAGCTCAGTAGGATGTTAGGAGCAGACACTGTGTGAGGATTCTTCTTTGCCCACTCTCTGAGAAGAGTTAGACTTTCAGTGGCTTCCATATCCACAGATCCACCAAACACGGATTGAAAGTATTTAGAAAACCCTTGTATCTTTATGGAACATCCTCAGACCTTTCTGTCTTGTCATTCTTCAAAACAGTACAACTGTGTTTGTGTATCATTTACATTGTTTTAGGTAACAGAAGTAACTTAACTATAAATAATGTACAAGGGGAATACAGGGAAGTTATACACAAATACTGCCTCAGTTTAGATAAGGCACTTGAGCATCCAAAGTTCTGCAGGGCATCCTGCATCCGATCCTTCAGAGATACATACAGCAGGACAACTATATTTATGACTATTTCTCCATATATATATATATTCCACAGTAAAATAAGAATTGCCATGCTTACACTATCAATATCTTCTTTCTATTTAATCAGCATGAATAATTGATGTTATTATCCTTATACATTACTTTCTTTCTTTTGTAAATTCTGTACAAACACAATGCAGAGGAAAACTCCCACTGCCTGTCAGTTATTTTACTTACTCTTATGGCTTGTGTCGAGATGTCCCCCAAAGGCCTGGTGTGCTCATAGGTGGGGCTTTCTCAGAGGTGGCTGGGTCTAGAGTGTCTGACTGATTTATGGTGCAATGCCAGGATTAAGGATACCCGGATTAAGGGTGTGAGTGCTATCTGCCCTGGATACAATATAAGGGACAGAGAGAGAGGATTGCTGCTAGTTACTTGTCACTTGTCAATTGTCACTTGCTTTTGCTGTCTTCTGCTGCCATGAACTGTTTCTCCTTTGTGACACCCCTTTGCCATGTGCCACTATGCCTTGGAACCAGCCCACTGTAGACTGAAACCTCTGCAAATTGTGAGACAAACTTTCCCTCCTTCAACTTTGGGTGTCTGGTACTTAGTCTCAGCAATGAGAAAGTAACTAAGACACTTACATATTCTTGAAAGCTTGACTTGACCTCTGTCTGCTTTTCAGTTCTGTGTTTTATTAAGCATTGGTTTGGGGAGTCACATTCGATCTTTTTTTACGAGCTCTTCATATGAGATCTACCCTTCGTAACAGTTTTTTTGAAACAGGGTCTTCGTTACATTGTTCAGGCTGGCCTGAATTTACTATGTATCCCAGGCTGACCTCTAACTCAGCAATCCTCCTGCATCAGGCTCCAGAGTGCTAGGATTACAGATGGGCACCATCATGCCCAGCTGTAACAAATTTTTAAGAGTATATTATTGTTGTAGAGCAGAGATTACTGAAATTTATGATGAGTAACTTTTTAATTTCTCCTCTGCTCCAGCCCCTGGGAATTACCATCCTATCTTTGATTCTATGAATCTGATTGTTTCAGATACTTCCTATAAGTGGGGTCATGTACTATTTGTCTTTTGGCGGCTTTCCTTTGTAAGTACTGAAGATTGAACCCAGGGAATTTCTGTCTCTTAACTACACGCATCGCCAGCCCCTTTTGTTTTTCATATTGAAACAAGCCCTCACTAAGCTGTTGTCAGGCTGGACTCAAACTTAATTCATGCCTCAGCCTCCTGAGTAGCTGAGATTATGGGCATGTGGCACTGTGCTCAGCCTCGTAACTGTTTTATTTCCCTTAGCATAATGTCCTCAAGGTCCATCTGTGTTGTCACATACTGCAGTTTCTATCTCAAGGCCGACGCGTACAGACTGCATTTCTCTCTTTTCTTTCTGTTGCTTTTGTTGGTACTGAGAATTGAACCCAAGGTCCCTACATTGAGCTACACCCACCCCTAAGCATTTTTTTGAAACAAGGTCTAAGTCACTAAGTTTCCTAGGCAGGGCACCAATTTGCCAGTCTCCTGCCTCAGCCTCTCAGAGTGCTGGCATCATAGGCTCAAACCATCATGCCAGCATCCATTTAGGGTGGTCCACAAATTGCTATTACAATACATACAGTGGGACTAATATCTCTCCCAGATCCTAATGTCAGCATCCAAAAGTGAGCTCACACGACCAGATAGTAGTACTATTTTTAATTTTTTGAGGAGCCTCCCAGGTTTCCCTTAGTAGCTGCACCTTTTTCATTCTTCCATCCTGGCTGTCTTCCGTTGACGCTGGGATTTGGTGTCAATAGAGCGAAGAGACTTTTCGGCTCTGGAGAGTCCTATATGATTATTCTTCCTCTCAGAAAGTTAGCTTCTTTACACCTTTTATAAACCATCAACTCTGTCTTTACCTTGGCTGGGAGAGAAATATTTGACCTCCCTGCTCTACTAACCATTAACACAGACTCATTAGCCATCTTCTCTAAGCACTGTTAGCAGATGTGTGAGTTGTTTCCATTTCAGCCAGCAGCAGCTCGGATTTCCTGGAAGGACTTAGTATTCTGCTTTAAAATATTACTAATAATATTTTAAATTTCCTTCTTGAATTGGCCTTTGTAACAACGGCTGTCCTTTGTAGCCCTTGTATGGCATATCATGTATGGCACCCCATATGGCACATGTATCATGTATGATACATGCATGTGTTAACTACACATATGATACCTGTACACAGGATTACATAAAAGCATATAGTGGCTTACACTCAATATAAATGTTGGAATTAAATATTCAATCCCCAGCCCTTCAAAATTTTTAAAATTCTGTTTCCCCCCATATGTATAAAACTATACACTTTAATATAAAATGTTATAAAATTATAGACTTGCAATACTGAATATTAGGCCTCGGTAAAATGTACAGTTTAAATGTAGAGAGTCGTTTTGCCCTGATACCACATACTGTGTGTTTATTTCATGTCTGGAGATAAAGAGATTCTTAACACACACACACACACACACACACACACACACACACACACACACACACAGTGCCATGAACCTCACTGACAGCCTGGTGGTGTCTTTGCAGCCCTTCTGAGCATTATGTGTCTAAATGCCTAAATTACATGAGCCACATTTAAAACAGTTGTATTGAAACACATTTCTGCCCACAGACCCAGTAAGGACCACAGTTCCTCTTAGTCCCTTCTCTTATCACTGGGACACCCACAGTTTACAGGAAAGGTTTATTTTGGTTCACAATTTCAGCCTATAATCCAGTTGTTCCAAGGCGGGACAGCATGGCAGTGGGGCATAGCAGAGGAGAGCTGACCACACTGTGGCAGACAGAAGGAGAGTCAAGGAAAGGGTAAGGAAGAGAGATACCATCCTAGATAGATTCTAGGTCAGACTCACAGTGACCTGTCTCTTCCAACCAGGACCCGTCTCCTCACAACAAGTCAGTTAAGCCACCTCCTTCCCAAGCTCCTGCCTATCGTCATGTGAGGCTCGATGGGGACTTCTGGGTGTAAACTACAACAGGCCTCTGTTTAGGACCCTCCAAAGTTTGATAGTACTTACTTTAGTCTGATCAGGCTGCTTTAACAAATGAATTGGTTCGATAATAGGAACGTTTTATCTCATAGTTTGGAGGTAGAAGTCCTTTGTCAAGGTATAAGTAAATTCAGTTTCAATGAGGGCTTTCAGCCTAGCTTGGAGATGGCCACTTTCTCACTGTGGCCATGTACGCACACACGGCCTTGCCTTGTTTTTACTCAAGGGAAGGGGGAGGAAGAGCAGACTGTCTGGTGGTTCTTATGAGGACATTAATCCTGTCAGATCAGACCTTCACTTCGGAACCTCATTTAACCTCACTTCCCTTCTTAGAGACCCTGTGTCTACCATGAAACCCTACTGGGGGTTTTATGTGCTTTGATATATGAATTCAAGAGACATAAGCATTTAGTCTAAGACCATGCAACGGAGTTAACTGCAGTTCCTGTCTCCATTTCCCAGAAACTCTCAGGGACCAAAGTAAGAAACGGCAAAAGACACAACCTCAAAACCCTGAGATGCTGACCCGTTTTTTTTTTAGTGTTTTGACCTATTGTGGTTGTAATCAACTTGATCGAAGCACTTTTCCCAGTTACTAAGTCTTAAAGGAACAAACATTTGAGGAATAAAAAGATGCATGATCTCTTCACATGCATGGAAATAATTTGACTGTATAATCTTCATAAGTCATGAAGTACAAAGAATACTATAACTATTTAGTCCAGATTCTGCAATCTGTTTTTTGAATTAGCCCCTTATAGAAGTGTTTCCTTGACCAATAAGAGAGGGTATAAGTTTTATTACAATGAAAAAGTTAGAATTTGAGCAACCAACTGAAAATAGAGGTGCAGTAGAGTTTTCTACTGAGATGAGAGGGCAGAAGATGGGCAAAACTGGACCCCTAATTGGCTCCTGAGGACAGAAAGAACTGCTACGGTTTGGATAATGTCCCCCCAGAGCCCCATGGGCAGAAGGCGTGTGCTGTAGTTGCAGTTGAGAATGTTCCCCGCAGGCTCTGTACTCTCGTAGGCAGGGCTTTTGGAAGGCGAGATTGGATCACGGAGGCCACACAGCTGACTTGCTGTTAGGAGATGGGGTCTGACTAGGTCACTGGGGATGTGACTTGACAGGGTCTGTCTCCCTCCCCAGCTCTGGTCTTCTCTCTCTGCTTCCTGGTCGCCATGATGTGAGCAGCCTCCCTTTCCCAGTCCTTTCCACCTTGCAGTTCCTGTGTCAGAGATGGCTGACTGGCACTGTAACCCTGAGCCAAAATAAACCTCTCCTTCTCTAAGCTGTAGATGTTGGGTATTGTGTCTCAGTGATGGGGAAAATGGCCAAGACAGCTTGATCCTCACCTTGGTGCTATGGGAGAGTGAGGGACCCTTGGCAGGTTGAGCTTAGTGGGAAGAAGTGAAGTCATTGTGGGCCAGCCTTCACAGGAGACCTCGGGTCCCCAGAGCCTCCATCTCCACTGCACCCTCCTTGGAGAAATATGCTGCTTCCCTGCAGGCCCACAAGCAACAGGGCCAATTGATCCTGGACAGAAACTGCCAAAACTGAGAGGCAAGATACACTTTTCTTCTCCTCAAATTGATTTAGCTCAGATATTTTTGTTATAATAATGGAAAGCTAACATACAAACCATGGAAACAGCTCTCTAGGGCTCCCCAAAGTGTTGCTATCGCCGAAGAAAATTTCAGCAGTCCCTTTCCTTCTACTCCTCCCTCTGGGGGTCTGACAGCCAAGATCCCCCTGGGTCTGTGACGAAAATAAGAACACTACCATCTGTCACGAGGCTGAGAAAATGGCATAAAGAGCTCTTGTTAAAGGTGAACCTAGTAGCAGAAATGTTTGTGAGGCTTTGGGAAAAAATTTCTAAACATGAAGTATTACACTGGCACACGGGGAAAGAACCCCTTCCAACCTCTGTAAATAGCCAAACTGAAATTCAGAAAAGTGGGCTAAAACCTCTGGCTGAACTCAGTATGCAGAGATGAGTTTCTCCAAGGCGCTGACACAACATTTTGTATAGCGGTGAAAGTCAAGCACTGGAGATCATCGGTACTCTGGGCAGGTGGAGATTTGAAGCCTGTGCTCTGTCACTAAAATTGTCAATGGCATGAGGACCCTGTGCTGGGGCAGTCTGGGTGGCTCACATCACTCTCTGGAAAGAGGAAAAGCCACCAGGGCTGATCCAGAAAGACAAAAGCCTGTCTGATGTCACCCTGAAAATCCTCCCATGGGGGAAGCAACTTCGTAAGAGAAGTTCAGATTTACTCAGTGGTTGAATCCCAGAAAGGATTCACTGCCTGCAGTTACAGATCTCATTGTACCAAAAGGAACACCTCCGTTCAGCGGCTGGTACCCTGAGCCTTTCCCGCCTTGGGAGCTAGAATTTATCCCAAAGCATGGAGCTGTCTTGTATCTTATGTGAGCTGTTGCAGAGACAATTTTTTTTTTTTTTGTCTGTTACATTTCCCCCTATTATGTTGTCTGCTTTGTTTTGTTGGTGCTTTGGAATGCGGTGGAGGCAAGCACAAGGTTAAAGAGCAAGTTCAAGGCTGCTCTGAATGAGGCTTGAATCCTAACTTTTCCTCTTTGAGTCATGTGACTCTGAACAAGTTACTTAATCATCCACAACTGCAAAATAGAAATAATACAACTGTTTACCTCAGGGTTGTCATAAGAATTAAGTGATTATAACATGTGAAGTTACATGACAGGCCTTGGCACAAAGCTAGACACGAAATGAAAGTCAATCTGCGACAGCTCTTATTGCTATGTTGAACGCATGTGTAGCATCATTACTCAACTATTTTATTAACTTTAATAGTGCCTCTGCAGATTTTCTTGTATGTTCCATGAGGATGATCATATCGTTTTTTTCTTTCCAACCCATTGGCCTCTTTCTTAATTTTCTTGGATCTTGTTTGTTTTGTTTTTGTGTTGACTAAACTGGCACTGTCTAATAAAACTTCCTATGGTGAAAGGAATGCTACAGAACTAGGTTATCTCATGCAGTAGCCACAAGTGGCAATTTCTCACTTGAAATATGACTAGTGAGACTCAAGAACAACTCAAGGCCTTCTTCATGGTAAGGAGCAGTGGCTCTGACTGCTCTTCCAGGCCCAGTACCTGGCTTTCGTGACACTCTTCAGATTTCACCATGGGGAATATTTTGTTCCACATCCAGAAGGGGTGGTCTTTATTCCCAGTTCACAGAACATTTTACTACGAATTATCATTGACTGCTTGTCTAGTCAAGCTTCTCCAAGAGAATCAGAACCAACAGGGGCTCTGTGTGAGAGTGTGTGTGTGTGTGTGTATGTGTGTGTGTGTGTGTGTGTGTGAAAGTAACATGCAGTTAGTAGTAACCATACTTCAGATTTTGAATTTTGATCTTTTCTCGGTTAGCCATGTGGTGTGGTACAATACTGTTTGTTTCTCCATGCAGATAGAGGCACTGTGACATTGCTTGTCACAGCTCCCAGGCAAACATGAGGGAACCTTGTGTACCATGCTGCTAAGTTGTGATGGTCCATACATTTTTCACAGGTTTATGGGGACAAAATCCCATTGTAGGTCAAAGAGCATCTCTACATGGGGAGGTGTGTGTTTGTTACAAGTGGGGTCACGTGGCTGTGGAAGCTGACAATCCTGCCATCTATCATCTGCAAACTAGATAACCAGGGAGCTGAGACTGTAACTCCAAGTCTAAGTCCAGAGGCCTGAGCAATGGGTGGGGGCTGGCCTAAATCTTGGAGTCTGAAGGCCCAAGAACCAGGAACTCCAAGGTGTTCCATCTTAACAAGAGAGAAAGATTGCTCAGGCAAGCAGCGGCTGCTCCAGGGGGAGAACCACACAGCATCTCCTAAGATCTGTACCATGTTGGAACTTGGGGTGCTGTGAAACCAAGCAACCAGCCCACCTCCCTGGTAAGAAGCCATGAGCCTACCAGCCTGTGGGTTGAGAATCAAACACCCCATCTCCCCCCCTTAGCAAATGGGAGCCAGAGGTCTGGGCATTTCTTGGGAGGTTGACCATATGCACTATAGCAAACGGGGGGGATTTCCTTCTACCATCTCTTTGAAGGCAAACATTGTTATCACTGTTTTGCTTTGTTCTGATTAATTGTATTGCTCTATTCAATATTCTGTTTTGATAAGTTCTATAATGTTCTGTATTTGGTTTGATTTTGCTACAACTGATTGAAAGAACAACTACTGTGAAGATAACAAGATATACTATGGCACCTATTACTGGTGTCCCGGTAACCTATTGTGATGTTCTGTACCGATTTCACTGCACTGTCTCAATTGACTATGTTCTGTCTTGTTCTGTTGTATTTCACTACCTTCAAAAGAAAAATAGAAAGAAAGAGAGAGAATTCACCCTTCTTCCACATGTTGGTTCTGTTCTGACCCTCAGTGGATTAGATGACAGTGATGGTACCTCTTCTTTATGCAGTCTACTGACTGAAATGCTCATCTCTTCTGGAAACATTCTCACAGAAACACCCAGAAATAAAATTTTATCAACTACCTAGTCATCCCTCAGCCCAAAGTGACACATAAAGTTAACCATCACAAAGCATATTATTGTTTGGGTCTAAAATGCACCCCAAAAGTCTCATAAGTTCAGAGGTTGGGCCCGATCAGACCACCGAGGGTGTGCCCTGGAAGGGTGTCTTCTTGCCCATGGTCTTTCTCCACCTCTCTCCTGGTTTCCATGTGTTAGGCAACTTTCCTCCCCATCCCTTCCACCATGCTATTTCTTTTTTTTTTTAATTTTATTTTAAAAGGGAGTAAAATTAAACACAACAAAACAGAACAGAATGGGACATAAGAAAGCATAAATTTCAAAGCTAGACAACCAGAGATCTTCACTATCTGTCATATTGTCTCTTGTTTTCTTCCAAATGGTTGTCCTTATCTTTGCATATGGGGAGCTCATACTAAATAACATAGTCAATCTTTTCACAAGATATGTAGTTCACTGGCTTCTACTTGCTAGGCAGCGGGGAGGGGGAGGAGGGACACAGGACTGGGGACAGGACGCTGTGAGATGTCTGATTCTCAGCCCACACGCCGGCAGGATCACAGCCACCCCCCAGAGAGGGGAGGAGCTCCTTGTTCTCCTGGCACCCCAAGTCAACCACATGGTGCAGGTCCCTACACACCAGGGTCTCTCTCCTTCGGGCTGCCAAAAGTCTGTCACACTCACAGCTGCCCCCAGAGAGGAGGGAGCTCCTTGTTCTCCTGGCACCCCAAGTCAACCGCACAGTACAGGTCCTGATGCGCCAGGGTCTCTCCCTTGCAGGCCTCCCAAAGTCTGCTATACTCACCTGCTATTTCTTTCTGATGAATTGACCATTCCATTTCCAAAGTTCTGAAATGGCCAACAGACCACAGAAAGAATTCTCTTTAGGCTCCTGTTTGAAACCAGCAGCTACAAGCAATCTGCTGGCCTTGCTTCAGGGCCATGCCACCATGCTATTTCTGTTTTGAAGTCAACTCACCATGGACTGGATCTTCGGAAAACCATAAGCTAAAGCTAAAATAAACCTCTTCTCTTTTTAAGTGTAGATGTTAAGTATTTTGTCCCATCAATCAGAACTAATACAAGGTATAGATTTTTTCTATACCTTGGTATTGAACCCAGGACCCTTGACCTGAACTACACCCCTAGCTATTTTGTATTTTTAGGGATTTTGTTTGTTTGTTTTGTTTTGTTTTCTTTTTTTTGAGACAGAGTCTTGCCATATCCTGAACGTGCCTGGGTTCAACTTGAACTTGAAATCCTCCCACCTCATATAAATGTATTTCTCTATCAATTCAGAAGATAAAATTGTTTTAATTCTTTACCTTTTTGGTAAATTACTCTAATTAGAATTTTTTTTCCCTGATGTTAAACCACTCGAATTCTGGAGAATAGTCTTCTTGATTATATTGTATTTTTAGAAATATACTTCTGTATTTGATTTCATCATCTCTTACTTAGGATTTTGAATCATCCTAAGTAAAACTAATCTAATAATTTTGAGGGTTGTCCTCATCCATAACAAGATTATGTATTATGTCATGAAATGGGTTGAGAATTATTTTCTACCTCTTTAATTCTCTGAAATAGTTTTTTAAAAAGAAAGCAAGGGCTTTCTTTGTTCTTTGAACATTTGAGAAAAGTTCCCTAAATTTGCTCTGTTAGTAGATAAGAGGGCAATTTTTTTTGAAATGTCTAATTCAGTTACTTGGTCTTGTGTGTTTTTTGTATCTATGTGGCTTTTCTCTGAACTTTTTCGTTCCAAATTTTCAAAAGCTCGGTTTTGACCTGTGTTTATTTTTCTAGCATCAAGATGGGCTCCTGAAAGTGGACCGTGTCCCTTTGAGTATCACAACCATAATTCTTTGCTCACTAGGACATAAGATATACTATATTTTCCTGATACATCAAAGAACCTCTCCACCACTCCATCATCCTACCTCTGGCCTCATTTGGTTTGACTTTATTCCAAGAAAAATTGAGGAGGCTCTGGTGGTGCAGGAGCCTAATTTGGTTTGACTTTATTTCAAGAAAAATTTAGGAGGCTCTGGTGGTGCAGGAAAGGCTGGAAGCGAAGGAGTAGGAAGGCCACTGGAGGGATGCCTTTGGAGGATGTATCCCTGGGTTGAGACCCTGGGCTCTGCTTCCTGGCTGCCATGAACTGAGCAGCTTCGTTCCACCACTTTGTAGCCACCAGCAGACTGTGGACTAAACCCTCTGAAACCATGAGCCCGGTGAAACTATCCTCTAAGTTTCAGATGTCAGGGATTTTATCCAAGCAGTGGAGCAACAGAAAAGCTAATGAAAGGGCTTTTAAATTCTGAATCTCAGGTCTTTGATCTTTTTTATTTATATGTATTTATTTAAAGACACAAGTTCAGATTTGGGGTTTGCAAACTCAATTTAGTTCTAGTCTTCTTCATGCATTTGGAGCAGTTGCTTGTCTAGGGGTTTTGTATTTAGCCTCATGAAACTGTACCTAGCCAAGGGTGTTCCAGAACAATCCAAAATATTCTTGCAAGGAGAAAATGGATCCTATATCCCAGGCTGGCCTCAGCCCTACCTTTAGGGAGGGTCCTGATAGGAGGCCAATCTATAAATCAATAAATAAAAATAAAAATAGAAAAGTGACACTGTGCAAGTTTTAAATCTCTGGCGATCAGTCAGCTTTCACCCTGGAAGACCCCTGCTGGGTTCTGTCCTAGCTCCAGAGGTTTGTGCTGACTTGTGGGCTGTCACCCAGACAACTTCCCAGGGGCATCCTGAGTTTTCAAGAATCTACTTGCTGCCAGGCGTCGTGGTGCACACCCGTAATCCCAGCATTCTGGGAGGCTCAGGCAGGAAGATCACAAGTCTTAGCCCAGCCTGAGAAACGTAGTGACAGTGAGATCCTGTCTCAAACAAACGGTTGGGGATGGAGCTCTAAGCGAAAGCCCTGGGTTCAATTTCCAATACTGGGGGCTTGGAGGGTAGGAGGAATGGAGTAGAAACCACTTTCCATAGCGGACGCAGGGGTCCTTGTTCCTCAGAAAGGACTTCGTGGGCGCTCTTGCAGAGGTCGGGGGAAGGTGGAGAAGGAGCATTTAATTCGCCTTGGGTGGAGCAGCCTTCCCCTGGGCAGCCCGCCCTCCCTGGAGAGACCTCCAGGGCGCGTGTCTACCCCGCGGCCACCAGGGGGCGATGCGCGCTCACCTTTCCGCAGGCTGCCAAGGCTACCCGGAGAGAAGTTGCCCGTCAGGTGAGTCTTGGGAAGCCCTGGCCTGTGGCCTCACACACCTGGTCAACCAAAGATGAGATTTGCAGAGCTTCCCAGAACAACAGCGATGCGTTTCAGAGTTCCAGACAGGGTTGTCACCTACGGGCAGAAGCTGACAAGTTGCCACATTTGGGAACAATCTGGCAGCTGAGTGTTCTGCTGGGAGGCGAAGGCGGTGACTACCCGGGGCCTTGCGGAGCTCACTCAGTCCCCAAGGGCGGGAGAGAGCAGAAGCCACTGCGCGGTCTCATCAGGCCCCAGAAATAAGACAGAGAAGGTATGAAAGCCCCTCTGAGGTGGTGGAGGGCGTGCCATGACCTCCCTTAACCCCAACCGTCACACGCCTGAGTCTTCGCTGCCTAGGGGGGGAAACTGAGGCTCTTGCACCATAAATGACAGAATGAAGGCTGGAACTCAGGTCCTTCTCGACACCAGAGTCCACATTCCTATTTACTCTGAGGCAATAAAAGTTAACTCCAGTGAGCACTTAATGCATACGTATAGTATCTGCCGAGCAGGGTATGAAATACAGGTGTCCCTGGGTATCCACAGAGACTCGGCTTTAGCACCCCGCAGATGTTCAAGTCCCATATATAAAATGCATTTTCATGTACAACCTACCCGTACGCTCCGGGCATTCCTGAGTTAGTTACAATGCCCAATGCAATATAACTATACTATGTAAATAATTGTCGCAACTGTATCGTTAGGGGGTAAAGATAAAAAGTTCTTTTTTAAGTTCAGTGCAGACACATTTTTTTAAAAATATACTTTTAATCTGTAATCAGTTGAATCTGCAGATGGAAAATCCACAGGTGTGGAGGGCCCACGGTCTGGTTTTACTTTTTTATTGAATCCTCATGACATCCCTGTGGAGTAGGTACTGTTACTATCACTCCTAGTCAAAAGGGGGACAAACTCAGGATCCCATCGGTACACAGCCAGCCCTATATCTGGTGGAGCTGGACCCGAGCCCAGGCAGCCTTGCTCCCAAGCTGTGCACTCGCTACCATGTTCTGCTTCTCAGGATGATACCTGTGCCCTTGCCCACTTCTTCCCAAAGATTTCATCTGAGGCAAGTTAAGATGATGTGAAAACTCCTTGCTGGCCCCCAACCACTACAGCTGATGCCATTTTTCCAGCTGCCCTTGTCCTATTTGCCGTCTCTGCAATGCCGTGGCTCCTGTGCACTGTAACGGTGAATTTCATGCATGTTCTTTATCCACAGTTTGAGAGACCCCTCTACAAACTGCCCTGGGCTTTGTGTCTGTCTCCCTGTCTCTCTCTCTCTCTCTCTCTCTCTCTCTCTCTCTCTCTCTCTCTCTCTGTCTCTCTCTCTCAATGCACAAATGTCTGAGGCCTAGGTTTACTGCTTTTCCTCAATTAGAATGATGTGGCATCTAAACCTAGAAAATGGCATCTCAAAGACTGACTCCATTGAAAAGTTCAGGAAGATGAGACTGGTCTCACCCAGGCTTCCTCCACATGGAGCTAACCTAGTTGGTTTTATGCTTACATTTCCTAGTAGGATTTGGGACCTCAAAACAAACAAGCAAATAAATACTTTTCTGCTTCTGCATCCTTATGATCCATTGGGAGCCTGTGACTTTAGCTTTGTTTATGAAAAAGTATAGACTATTATCATGCAGTTTGGCTGTTTCCACAGTAGTCATTCTAACTTGCAGGATACCTGCTCAATACAAGATGGACAGTGTCTTTGCTTGAGATCAGGAGCTGCTGGGAAGCTTCTCACCCACAATACCTATTAGATTGTCTATAAGCATCCAAACAGCAAGTGTCTGTAGAATGCCAGTACCAGGAGCCTCAGACTTTCTGCTGTGTGCCAGTGGAAGAAGGGACCTGTCTCTATGTGTCCTAATTCCCAGCACAGCCAGCTTCTGACCACACAACTAATGTAGATTAACATTTACCAAGCACTTAATATGCCAGCATGAATTATTTCAATACATAGTCTCTTCCAACAATTTCCGTATCACTTAGTAGTGACCTAGGAATCAGCCAGGCCAGGACAATGAAACCAATTCCATCTGGTTGCTATGGAGAATCCAATGGTGGGGGAGGGTTAAGGGACAAGAACAATGTCCAGCCTCCATTTCTGGAGATCGGTATGACCAAAGGATATTGTTAGACTTTGCTTTCTCTAATGGGGAATTATTTCTACTTAATTTGCCCAACTTTAGCTTTGATAGGAGCAGTGGTCTTCAACACTGATATTAGGAAAAAAAATTTAAAAACCCTTTTCCTAGGCCCCACCCCAGACATATTAAAGCCAAGTATCTGGGGAATGGAGCCAGGTATCAGTATATTTCAGTTTCCCTAGGTAATTCCAATGTGCAACCCTGCTTGCTTCCTCCTTTCTCCCGTAATCCTAATAGGGGATCCACTGTGTAGGATTTGCATAACACCCACTAGGACAGAAGACCCCTGTGACCGGGAATGACTGAAGGCGAGGATGGAATTAAGGGGGCAAGTTTTGGGACTTTTGCAATGATTAAAATCACAAATCTATTTTATAGGATTACTTTATTAAAAGGGAGACAGGCTTTTGGAGCACATTCTAGAATGGAGGCAAACTGCTCTGTCACATGGAGAAGGTCGGGCCTAGGGCTTGTTCCTAAGAGCAGTCTCATCTGGTACTAGATGGAAGTTTCACTGGGGTTAGTCCTGAGCTCTGATGGAATTTATGCCCAAGATGACAAGCTGGTTTGAGCCGTACTGTCTGAGACGGTCTAATCAAGGGAGAAGCGACTTTGTTTACACTGATGTAACAGCTGGATACTGCTGGACATGGGCAGCAGCAGGCACAAAGAGAAGAACGAGCAAGGTCCAGAGTAGGGTAGTGGTAGAAGAATGGGGATGTCCCAGACTGAAATTAGAGCCTGTGACTTAGAGCTCCTTCTGCCCTAGGACTGCCCAAGGCCTCAGTGACCCTGAATGAGAGGCTGGAAGTCCCAAGTGAAGGGGTGAGGTGGAGGAGCAAAAGTATTATCATTAGACATGTCAATAAGTGCAACCCTCCTGTCCTTGTGAGCAAGTGGTCTACTGTATTATAGAATAATCAAATTTCCCATTAAAATAAGCCCCATCCCTAAAACAGGCAAGTTTCTTTTTAGCCTTAAATGTTGGACAGAAGTCTTTATGGCTGCTGTGAGGAGAAAAGTCTCTGCCAATAATGAAGCAGCACAGGATTCAGAAGTCCAGGACCCAGGAACACTTAGTATGTAATGCGTGTTGTATTGGCTGGTAACTTCCTTGAGTAAAAGGCTTTTGCCTAGCAGGTGCAGTCATGAGTAGCAATGACCCCAGAAATCTTGTACTTGTCTGAATCTGTGTTGTCTTTGAATTATTTTATTTCCAGCTTCTCTATAAAACAGAACATTGGGGAAAAGGGAGGCAATTGCCTCGGTTTAGGAAGTAACAATGCAATTTTGAAGCAGCTGTCATGGGCCTGTTTACCTTCTTCAGAATCCTCACCAACAGTGTCACACTATCCCTCTAGTCATAATTTCAAGCACTGTGTCTCCATAGAGATGATTCAGGCTCCCGTTGCCATAGTGATGGTTCCACAGGCTAAAACACTTCCATCAATCCTTCCCCTCCTCCTTATTACCACTGTCAGCTCTTCAATCCAGGCTCTTATTATGTCTTCGGAATCTAGCACTGGGCCTGACAGATAATAGATGGTCAACATACTGAATGAACACCTCTGATCAAGACTATTAAAATAACCCTTACGTGTTCTTTCTCTCTCCAGGCTTTGTCCTTTGGGTTATTATGCCTTGTTATTTTTTTTTTCATTTACCAAAATTTTTAAATTACAGAAGCAAACAAATATTCATTTTGAAAACTCAAACATTAAAAATGAATACAAAGTTAAAAATAAACATCTCTCCATAAAAAGCAATGCTTGCTAGATCAATGATTTATGCATAAAACCCATAAAATCTCTAGAAAAGTCTGCAACCAGGAAGAATGCTTTAAATAAGAACACATAGAAGCCATAAAGAATAAAATTGATATATATTTTCACATGAATATTTCAGAGAGGTGTGTGGGGAAAGGAAGTACCATAAACAAAGTCAAAAGACTACTAACAAATTGAAAAAATCTGTATCCAAAACACATGCTAAAAAGTTAAGCTTCTTCAATTATCAAAGATATTTTTACAAGTCAGTAAAAAAAGATGACCAATTCAGGAAGAGTCAGAGGATACTAATGTTTGTAGAAAAGACAGTACAACTAATCAGAAAACAGATAATCAGATATACAACCTCACTTATAAAGAAATAAGTGCAAACAATCAAAACCAAGAATAAAGAGATAATTTTGACCTCTTTGGTTAGCAGGTGTAGATGCAGAATGACACCTAGTGCTTCAAGCCCCAGGGGAAAATAAATGCTCTCATAAATCATTGGTGGAAACACATACTGGTGCATTCTTTCTGGAGAATTTGACAATATGTGTCAGAATTAAAGATGTACATCTCCTTCCACTGGTAACCCTTCTGCCAGAAATTTACCCAATACACAAGGTCGCACATGTTTAGCTAAATCTATATATACAAGGATGCCACTGCTACACTGTTTTGCTAAAGTGAAACACTGGAAACATCCAGTATTCAGTAGTAGGGAAGAAGTTTGCTAAATTCTGCAACACTAAGCTCTTGTGATGGGCTAAGGATGCCTCTGCAAGAAGAATCAGGTCACTCTGTATCTTCAAGAGTCAAAAGAACAAGTTGCACTATAGTGAATAAGAACGGATGAACGCATACATATATGATGTATGCATCTGGTATTGCATGCATTAAAAGAGCTTCTGGAATGAATTACAGGAAATAGTTATCAGTGGGATGGGAGCTGGTGTGAAAAAAAGCAAATCTTTCATTTTTTTTAAAGCTTTCAGTTTTTCTTTGTCTTTTTTTTCATTAAATGTTCCCTCTTACACATTTCACTCATGACATTTTAAAAACTGTTGACAGGGCTTTCATTTTCTCTGCTTATTCCAACTGCAGGGGCCAGAGATACTTTTTTAAATTCAGTTTTTTTTCTCTAAATATGTAAGAAAAATGCAAATACATGTATGTCTTTGAATATGCATAATTATGATTTTTGTCATTACAAAAATGAGACTATATATAGTTCTGTGATTTATTTTTCCTAGTTTATGTATCATTCACATGTTTTCCTGTGAAGACATACAACATAAAATTCCATACTAAGAATGTTCCATAACTTATTGCCCTTCCTCCTGTTATGTTTTTTCCAAATTTTTGCCTTTACACTTAATTCTGCAATGACTATATTTTGCAGAATTTATTCATGTATCTGTGTATTTCTGTAGGACTGATTCCCATTGTGGAAACTCTAGGTAAAAATATAGAAGATGAAAACATAGGCGATCCAAGTCAAACTTCTGCTCCTTTGACATCTTTTAAGCTTCCATTGGCCAGCAAAAGTCCTGCGCAGAGCCCAAAGTCAGCCATGGCAAGGGCAGAGAAGACAGGCAGACTCTCATGTATGTAACACAGTCCAGTTTCGTCCGCCATATTGCTAGCACTGTGTGTATAGTCTTGTCATCTTCTCTAATGGCATTAATGTCTTCAGCAGAGGTTGTCAGTGTCTTCCTTCTATCACCTTAATATTCACCATGGGGACAGCCAGAACTGCCTGAGGACTTGTTTTCAGTGCAGCGCGGGGCAAGCAAGAAGTGGTGTGGAGCTGTTGCTCGCTCAAGAAGCCCCCAGTCAAAGGCAAGTAGGGAATCAGGGAGAGATACTCCAGATTTCTCACTTCTCGTGGAGAGAGCCATTCTCAACTAGGCTCCCAGAATCCCCTACCACACCCAGCCTGGCTGGAATGCTGTGAACTCCACATCCTGGCTCACTTTTACTTTGTCCAGTTTTCTTCCAGGAATACAAATTTTATTCCCATGTCTTGTGTGAAAGAGAGAGAGTGTGTGTGTGTGTAACTAGAAAGACATTCAACAACTCAATTTCTTTGAATAAAGCCTCTTAGGCACTCAGAGGGGTGCCTAAGCCAGTAAGAGGGGGACTTTACCACTTTTAGGGAAATAGAGACAAAGAAAGTGATGCTAACCATGAGACTCCCAGCTGTGGAGGAACTCTCTGCCCTCCCTATAGGCTTGCTTTAATCAGGGTAGGTATAGGTGGTAGGTAGGTATGTGGCCCTCCAAAAATATGTCCAATTGCTAACCTTTGGTATCTGTAAATGTGACCTATTTGAAAATACGGTCTTTGCAAATGCATATAAGTTTCTCAAAATGAGATCATCTTTGATTGAGGATGGACACCAATGAATGGTGTTCCTATAATAGAGAAGAGATTTGAGACATAGAAACACAGGCTAAAAGACCATATAAAAATGAAGGCAAAGATTGGAGTCATGTGTCCAGCACACCAAAGGCTCCCAGTAGTCACCAGAGGCTAGAAGAGAGGCATGGCACAATACTTCCTAAAATCCTGCAGATAGAACCAAGCCCCGTGGATGCCTTGATTTTGGACTTCTAGTCTCCAGAACTGCGCATTAGAACAAGTTTCTGCTGTTTGAGCCACCTGATTTGCATAACTAGTTATGACAGCCCTAGTGAGCTAACACAACAGGGGATGGGGCGGGGAGACATGCTATAATCAGCCTCTGAGCTCTGCCAGTACCTTCCTTTGTCTGAATTTCAGAGGCAAAAGGGCACAGAGGAGGCAGGCTGCAAAGAGGGGTCAGAGCAGGGCACAGAGGATACCAGCACGATCATGAAATAAAAACTATTATCAGTGACAGTTACTTTAAATAAGGTGACGAATGGAAGGAAGCATAGCAAGGGTAGCTGGTAACTTGCTACAGAGAAGACACAGACTATGAAGAGTAAAAGTATTTCCTTTGCTGTGGGCTTTTATTAAGTCACAAAGGTAAAAGAACAGTAAGATTATTCACCTCAATTTTTAAAAATTTTTTGTTGTTTTGTTTTTCATTTTGTTCATAAAGAAATAAGCTCATAGAAGTTGGAATCACCCTTCACGCAGTCAGAAAGTGAAAGAATTGGTCCTGAAACAAGGTTAGTCCAAATCCTTGTTTTTTGTATGTCACCTTTCCATTTATTAGGACAAAGTATTATGCATACAGAAAGGAGAAAACATTTATATGTCTCACGATTTCAGAAGAGTCAGCCCATGGTTAGCTGGCTGTAAAGCAGAAATAGCATGCTGGAAAGGGTACTTTGGAGGGAAGCTGCCCACCTCACAGAAGCTGTGAATCAAACAGTAAGGGCAGATTCAGAGAGGAAGGGGTCAGGGGCCAGATATGAGGGCAGCCAGACGCACCTAGAGGTGTGTTTTACAATCAAATTGGTAACTGGCTGACTTAATGTTTGCCTTATTTGGGAAGATCTGTAACAGTCAGGAGCTATATCCTGACTGTTGGACACTTATACAGAGCTCACCTCCATAGGAGTCATTTCCCATCCCCTGCAGGGAAAGTGTGACCTGAAGCATGACACCGGGTACGACAGAGGCTTCAGTGCTCCTGGGGGACTGCACTGGGGGCATCCAATGCCTAGCTGGAGCCAATCGGGCTTCAGTGCAGCTAAGCAGTTGTCCACATGCTCTGATTCACCGATTGAGTGCACGTGTGTTAAGCACCTGTCAGACGCCAGGGAATGTGAATACAGTACTTTATCAGATACGGTCCCTGCCCTCAGTGGGTTTGCATTTGGACTGAGAAGATGAACCAGTAATGTGTGCCAGGGACCATGAGTACAACAAATACCTATGACTCCCAGCTTGGGGCTCAGGGCAGCCTCTGAGCCATGGAGCATGGAGGCTACTTTTCCTCCAAGAACCTCAGATGCTCTTGGACAGATATTTTCCTCATTCTGTGGTGTTTGTATGTTTAGTAGACTGGGTTTTTGTATTAGTTTTTAAGTGGACATAAAATTTGAGTGGAAAGTGCAAAGAAGTCCTGTATACTTCTTCACCCATGTGCATGAAACCTCCCCCACTCACTGCCAGTGGCAGAGTGGTACTTACATGTGTTACAACTGACCTATGCCAACGCATATTTACCACTGAAGCCCATCACCTGCTTCAGGGTTTACGCTTGCTGCTGCGCATTCCATAGGTTTGAACAAATCTGTGACACGTGTCCACATTGTATCTTACAGAGTGTGTCACTGCTCTGAAACCTCACTGTGTTCTGCCTATTCATCCTCTAACCCCTGGAAACCACTGATATATTTATTGTCTCCATAGTTAGGTCTTTTCTGGAATGCATATTATAGTTGGAGTCTTACTATCTATAGCCTTTCAGATTGAGTGCTTTCATTTACATGCGTTTAAATTGCCTCCGTATTTTTTTTCATGGCTCGGTAACTCACTTACTTTTTTTTTTAATTTTTATTTTATTTTAAAAGGGAGTAAAATTAAACACAACAAAACAGAACAGAACGGGACATAAGAAAGCATAAATTTCAAAGCTAGACAACCAGAGATCTTCACTATCTGTCATATTGTCTCTTGTTTTCTTCCAAATGGTTGTCCTTATCTTTGCATATGGGGAGCTCATACTAAATAACATAGCCAATCTTTTCACAAG
>PVJX010004580.1:0-14535 GCA_004027295.1 Dolichotis patagonum
TGGGGAAAAAGGAACTCTTCTGCACTGTTGGTGGGAGTGTAGACTGGTGCAACCATTGTGGAGGTCAGTCTGGAGATTCCTCAAAAAGCTGGGTATGGAAGTCCCATTTGACCCAGCTATTCCGCTTCTAGGCATATTTCCAGAAGAACTGAAAACATCGTACCACAGTGATTTATGTGCACCCATGTTTATAGCAGCATAATTTGTAATAGCCAGATCTTGGAAACAACCTAAGTGCCCATCAACTGAGGAATGGATAAAAAAGTTGTGGCATTTTTATACAACGGAGTACTACTCAGCTATAAAGAATGATCACCTCGAGATATTTATAAATAAATGGACACGACTTGAGACCATTCTCTTAAGTGAAATAAACCAAACTCACAAGGGTAAATACCATATAATCTCCCTAATATGAAAGTTGATAAGAGTATATAAGACTTTATGGTAAGCATGAGGCCCCATCTCATAGCTTCGAAGTCTTTCAAAGTTTTAAATCATCAGTTGGAATGGTGTTATCCTGTTTTGCTTGACTATATCATATGTGATGATATGAACAGCTGTTTTAAAGAAAACATTATGACAGCTATTGCTGATTTAATATTATCCTTCTTAGAAGTCCTACCATGCTTTTTTTGTTCTACTACTGTTGGTTCTATCTACCACATTGTGTCTTATTTTAATTTGAATATGTGTGATAGTTCAAACAAGTTTTTTTCTTTTTTATCAAAAATGAGATATTATAGTACCCATTGATCGTTTTCTGTTATTCGGTTCAGAAAGCCCTGTAATTCTTTCACTATATGCATGGCTTTATACTATTGTGTTATGTTTGATATTATTGTAGTTGAAACTATGCTCAACTATAGCAGAGTAAGAGATATGATGTTAGATACTGTTGATGTCCAGTTGACTTAATGTAAAGTGCTGTGTTGCCTCTGTTGTCCTGTTCTGATCTGCTCTGTACTGCTCCCTTTTGTTTTATTCTCTTTTAAATAAAAAAAAGAAAAATAAAACCATAAGGAAAATATATAGATTTCATTAAAATAAAAATTTCAAAACCCGTTCTGTATCAAAGTACACAGTTGATGAGATAAAATGACCAAAAACTGGTTCGAAGAAATTTTTTTATGTCAAGTATCTGGTAAATATCTTGTTACCAGAAAATATTTTGCGGCCTCTCAAAACCCATACATAAGATATAAAATAATATAATTACAAATCACTATAACAAAAAATTACCAAAAATATATGATGGCAAATAAATACATGAAAAAATATTCAGCATCATCAGTCATTAGAAAAATGTAAACTAAAACCACAGTGAGATCATTGATATACCTATTAGAAAAGCTAAAATTAAAAGGACCAGCTAATCATACCAGATGTTGGCATGAATGTAGATAAAGTAGATCTCTCATACATCCTGGTAATGCTGGAATGTAAACTGGCATAATCACTTGGGGAAACAATTTGGCAGTTTCTTAAAAAGTTAAACATTCATATACCAGATGATTCAAGGATTCTTACCCTTAGGAATTTGCCCAGAAAAAAAGAATGTCTATAGTGGTGGGTCCCCCTCCCCTTCTTTTCAAAAGCCAAAACTTGGAAAGCACTCAAATATCCATCAACAAGGAAATGGATTATCAAGCTGTGATATGTCAGTGTGGTGGAGTACTACACAACCACACAGAGACTGACAGGAAACCGTGGACAAACCCCAAACAATAAAGCTTAGTTAAAGACCTTAGGCACAAAAGTACATATTACATGATTCTATTTATACACATTTATATACAAATATAGAAAATGTAAACTGAACTCTTACTAAAGACACACAGGACTTTCCTGGGGAGGAAAATGCTATTCAAGGGGGGAATGGAGTGGAATAGAAAACAATGACTGAAAGGTGGCAGAAGGGAACTTTGGGGTTAAAGAGTATGTTCATTGATTTCTTTGTGGTGATATTTACTTAGCTCTAGTCATATATCAAAGCTTATCAAATTGTGCGCTGTAGTAAATGCAGACAGTTTATGATATGCCAATCAGATCTCACTAAGGCTGTTAAGTAGAATCTGGTGAGATTGGCTTGTATTTTATCCAGATGGTGACATCTGAGCCGAGTCTTGGTGGAATGCAAGTGTTAGCTATGTAGATAGTTGAGGCATATGGGTGAGAGGCAGAAGGAACAGGAGGTGCAGAGCACTAACTCAGGATTGTGTCAGTCAGACGTGGAAATGCAGTGGTCAGTGTGGCCGACCATGGCCAGCGAGAAAGGGACACAGACAATGGGATCTCATGATGGATGGGACTCAGACACTGGGAACCGAGGATCCCAGGAACGACACTGCTCCTCTAGGGAATGCTGTAGGGATCCGCTGCACACGTTGAGTAGATAGCGTCTTAAAAGCGCACAGTGTGTATGCACCTGACCATTGTGCTGAATAGAAGGTATCAAAGGAAAGACTTGAATCTTGGAGTCTCTTAAGAGGACTGTTCAGTAAATTAAGAGGGAGATGATAGAATCTGGAACCACAAAATGATCATGAATGTCAGAGGAAATGGCCAAATTACAGAGAATTTTCCAAGTGAGAACTTCCAGTTTAGCTGATGGGTTTGGCGCCATAGCAGGGTCTTAGTTTACCAGTGGAAAAAAAATGACTGGCGATATGGTAGACTGATAGGAGAAGGTGAGTACTACACAGGGCGAGAGTAGATGGGCAACAATCTATAAAAGACTCCAGAATTTAGCAGGCTTCAAACAAAAATAAATAATGAATGTATAAGCAGATAATGTTAATTACCCTATATTGATTATTACACATATTATATATGTACTGAGTCGTATTCCACTGCATGTAATGTATAATTAATAGGTATCAATTGAACCAAAAAAAAGGAGAAAGAAAAAAGCAAAAAAGAATGCTCCCATCTTTTTTTTTAAACCAAAGCTCTGAAATTAAAGTGCTCTCATCAAGTGCAATAAGAGCAATGCTACACAGGGCAGGTTTGGGGACCAGGCAGAGCAGGAACCAAGTGTTTGCCTGCATCGGGATTACATTAAGCAGGGAGTGAGATAAGGACAGAAATAGACACTTGTTTCTTGGTTGTGAGTTGATATGAAAAGAATGGCTGAGAAAGAAAGAATTCATTTGTGATCTTATTTTCTTTATAAATGTAGTCTTTGAGAGGAAACTTGGAAGATGCTTAACTGAGTCAGTTTTCATTTTCTAGGACTGCAGTTTGATCTATCTGCCTATTCTGAGCAAACTGTTGTTGGAGCTTGGTGTCTACCACAAGTAAGTAAATTCTTTGGCTTTGATAATGTGTTAGAAAAAGGTGGGAGAAGATTTCAACATTGCTCAGATAAAACCTGAGAACTAGTGGAAACTCTTACTTCAGTGCTGAATTCCTGGGAATAAGTTAGACCACAAAGTTCCAAAGAAAGCTCTAGAGGAAAAAAACAAAAATATTTTAAACATCTGCCTCAATATTAATGTGGTTTTTTCCCTTTCCATGACAGAAAGAAGATCTTTAGATGGGCTGCTGAGCCTCCTGGTTCTAAGGATGTAGAGTTGAGAATACTGGGGAGCAGGGAGACTTCTGTATGGGGTCCTTGTAGGAGAATACATACATCCTTAGCTGCCCATTCCAGCCATGGGGATGGAAAATACTTAGATTGCTTTGTCATCACTTAGGATTATAGGCAAACCCCACCAAGTTTCTGTAGAAAAATTGCACTTCTAAGGGAGCCAAAATGTAAGAAAAGAATAAAACTGCTGCATATAGTGAGCAAATTAAAGAAAATGATGACAGAATTTTGAAAAGTCATGGTTTTAAAGTAAAATGAAACTAAAAACAGCCAACATCAAAAACAAAAGTAGCACAGGCAAATTGAAGGAGAGAAGAGTTGCTTTCAAAAATCTGAATTCATGACCTACATAATCAGAGGAAAGAATTATCTGCAAAGACATAGAAAAATAATCCAAAGATATGGAAGACATAAGGGCAATAATGAGACATGAATTGCATAAAATGCAAGTAATAAGATTTCTACATAGCATCTCTCTCTCTCCCTCTCCCTCTCTCTCTCTATAGATAGATAGATAGATAGATAGATAGATAGATAGATATACTGTAGCCCTTTGCAGTACTCTCCTCCTATCAGTCTACCAAAATGCCAGTCATTTTCCTTTTACTGGTAACCTCTCTCTTTCTTTCTCTAAGAGGGAGGGAGGGAGAGAGAGAGAGAGAGAGAGAGAGAGAGAGAGAGAAGGAGAGAAGAACAATCATACAAGTGCTATGACACATTTTCTGGAGCTGTAAAATGTGTAAAAAGACATTAGTCTTCAAAATGGAAAGATAATTTGACAAGAAAGGATATGTAGAGTTCTGGATATCTCCTGGTAAAATTTGTGATCTGTAATAATGAAGATAGCCAGATAAATGAATAAATACATAAATAGACTGATAGGTGATAGATGGATAGATAGAGGATTGATAGATATATAGCCTTCAAACACAAAGAGGTTTCCACCTCTAGAAATAAGGAGTCTAGTTACAAAGGTAAACAAATCTATTTCACATTGGGCTACTTCAGTGACAGAGTGAAAAACAGGAGATAGGCAAATAATGTCTATGTACATTTGTGAGAAAATACTTGAGACTTAGTGCTTGTGTATTATAACCTGACAGAATAAAGGCCAGCTTTTGCCAGCTATTGAAAGATTTAGAGGATAATCATTCACACATACTATTGAAGACCTTATTAAAAGGAGAACTCTGAACAAGGGACATCTGAATTAGAAAAATGACCTCAAAATTAACGTTGACCAAAAAGAATGGGGGAAGGGGTCAAGACTGAGTCCTTATTCTTATTTTCCTACTGCTTCTACTTTTCCTGTAATAATTTATAGAAATACTGCAATGCATCATTTCCTATATGTTTATAAGAATCAGAGATGAACCCCTAGGTAATTTTATAAGCCCAGCAGCTTAAAAGTCTGATAACAGAATTTCAAAAGAGAAGAGAAAAACATCATAAAATTCAAAGAAAACCAGTTTAGCTCAAGGCATTAATAAACACTACACTAAATCAGTGACTACATAAAGTCAAGAGCAAATACAAACATTGACCATTAATAGAGAGACCAGATTGAAGTACATGAGATCATATTCAGTAGTCACAGGGCCAATGCTTATTCACAGCTTAAGGGGCAAGACACCTGTTGATGATATAGGCTGCTGGACACATTATGAAAAATGTACACACAGGTCTATGGTATTGCTCAGGGTGGTGCACTTGAGCACTTGCCTGGCATGCATGAGAGCCTAGGTTTAACACTCTCACAAAGTATGCATGCAAAAAGGAGTGAAGAATTAGTGTTGTTTTGGCTATCAAATGATGGTATTGCCCAGATCATTTGACACCAAGTTAGGTTGGAGAGAAGCCAGAGATAAAGACTTATCTCTTTATCTCTGTTATCAAATAACAACCCATTGCCTAATTGCATGCATTTATTTATATTAAATTGTGTATGTTCACTGAATGGACCATGCTTAGTAACCTTCTTTCAATCCGGGGAGCTGAGAGCACATGAAGTGAGTTGCAGCATGCTTTAACTCCCTCTGGGAGACCTTTGCACCATTGCTCCCAGCAGTTAGAACCCCAGCCAGCTTCCTGAAACACAGGAGGAGGCACAGCAGGTCTCATGGGCATGACTAGACCATGCCTGGTGACTTCTTTCAATCTTGGGAGCTGAGGGAATGCGAGACGAGTTCCAGAGAACTTGCACTCAGTCGGTGAAAGGTTTGGACCATTTCTCCCAATGATCAGACACCCAGGCAGCATTCTGGATCACTGGAGGAGGAATGGGAGGTCCTGCAGGCCTGACTGAGCCATGCCCAGCAACTTTCATTCAGTCCCAGGAGCCAGGGTGCTCCAAGTGATTTCTAGCATGCCTGGCGTCAGCTTTGGAACACTGCTCAAAACCTGGAAATTTAGGAAAATGATAAAATGGAAGACCAAAATTCAATCTTAAACCTCCAGTCCATCCCAAGCAAGCCTAGGAACCATGTACATAGAAGCCATACACCTGAAATGCCTGAAATGATATCAACTGAAATAAAGAAACAGTTCCAGGAAGCTATAAAAGAGCTCAAATCAAAAATAATCTTCCAGGTAAAAGAAGAAATGATAAAAGTAATGAAAGAAATATGAAAATATCAAAAGAAGACATAGTTAAAAAATTAGAGGAACAATGCAAAAGGATGGAAACCCTGAATGAACAATATAAGACACAACGAGAGCATATGAAGCAGATTCAAAGAGATATACAGCAAATCAAAAATTCCACTGAAAGCTGGCAAAACTGCCTCAAAGAAAGTGAAGATAGAATTTAAGACCTTGAAGACAAGATATCAGCTTGTGTACAGGAAAGGAAAGATCTTTTAAAAATAACATGAAATCAGGAAATAACAATTCAACAGTTGCAAGATGATGCAAAGAAAAACAACATAAGACTTATAGGGATAAAAGAAAAAGAAGGGGACAACACAAATGAATCAAGAGGCTATTTACAGAAGTAATAGCTGAAAATTTCACAAACATGAGAATGGAAACTGACATATAGATCAGGGAATCCTATAGAACTCCAAATAGCCATAACCAAAATAAAATGACACCCAGACATATAATAACATCCCAGAAATCCAACATAAGAAAGAGAATACTAAAAACTGATAGAGAGAAAAGACAGATCACCTATAAAGAAAGCCTATCAGAATCACAGCAGACTTCTCAACACAAACAATGAAGTCAAGAAGAGCATGGAGTGAAGTATTTCAGATCTTAAAGGAAAATGAATTCCAATCCAGACTGATGTACCCTGCAAAACTGTCCTTTAAAATGGATGGAGAAATAAGATACTTCCATGACAAAGAACAGCTGAAGAACTCCATGATCACCAAACCAACCCTGGAAAGAATACTGAAAGACATTCTAGATAGACATAGGAAAAAACAACTAAGCAAGGCAAACAATTAAATAGAGTGGAAAGGTAAAGAAGCAACAGCAGAAAAATAACATGTCAAAAATAAACCAATATATAACAGTTATAACCATTAATGTAAATGGTCTCAATTCACCAATTAAAAGAAACTGACTGGCAGAATGGATCAAGAAACAACATCCAACCATATACTGTCTATAAGAAATGCATCTAACCAGAAAGGAAACTCATAGACTCTAAGTCAAACGATGGAAAACAATACTTCATGCAACAGTAACTGCCCCTCCCAAAAGCAGGGGTAGGTATTCTGTTTGCAGACAATGAGAACATCAAACCAAGAATGATGCAAAGAGATAAAGAAGGTCACAACATACTAGTTAGCGGAAAACCTCAAGAGGAAGAGATAACAATCTTAAATATATATGCACCAAATTTGGGACCACCCAGATATACAAAATGAGTATTAACAGAAATAAAAAATCAAATAAGCAATAACACAATTATAACAGGAGACTTTAACATGCCATTGACACAAAGGAACAGATCAACCAGACAGAAAATCAGCAAAGAAATAACAGAACTGAATCACACCTGTGAACAACTGGACTTGATAGGCCTATACAGAGCATTCCACCTAACAACATTAGACTATACATTCTTCTCAGAAGCAGCATTGGACATTCTGTAAAATAGACCATATAATAGCCCACAGAACATACTTAAGTAAATGAAAAAGAATTGAAATTATCCCATGCATGTTATCAGATCATAGCACCATGAAACTAGTAATTAGTGATGAAAGAAACTGCAAAAACTACACAAACACATAGAAATTGAATAGTAAACTCCTGAACAATCAGTGGGTCACAGAGGAAATTAAAGAAGAAATTAAGCAATATCTACAAACAAATAAAAATACAAACACAACTTACTGGAATCTGTGGGATGCAGTGAAAGCAGTCCTCGAGGGAAAATTAATTGCAGTGAATTCCCATATCAGCAAAACAGAACAAACACAAATAAACAACCTGATGCTACACATCAAGTATCTAGAAAAAGAAGAGCAAGTCAAGCCCAAAGCCAAATTAAGGGAAGAAATTATAAAGATCAGAGCAGAAATCAATGCAGTGGAGACTAAGAAAACAATAGAAAGAATAAATGAATCAAAGAGTTGGTTCTATGAAAGAATAAATAAAGTTGATAAGCCCCTAGTCAATCTTATTTTAAAAAGGAAAGGAAAAAGTCAAATTCATGGAATAAGGAATGAAAAGGGTGAAATCACTACACACCCTGTGGAAATACAGAAGATCATCAACACCTATTCTGAAAACCTCTACTTTCAGATTTGATAACACAGAAGAAATAGACAGATTCCTAGAAACATATGAACTACCAAAGCTGGGTCAAGAAGATGTAAAACAACTGAATAACCCAATTTCTATTAATGAAATTGAAAATTTAATTAAACCCTTACCAAAAAAGAACCCAGGCCCAGACAGATTTACTGTGGAATTCTAAAAGAAATTCAAACAATACTTAATGCTTACATTCCTCAAACTCTTCAATGAAATTGAAAGGGAAACAATTCTCCCTCACTCATTCCTGGGAGCAACCATTACTTTACTACCAAAATCAGAGAAAGACCCAACTAAAAAAGAGAACTACATGCCAATCTGCCTAATGAACATAGATGCAAAAGTTCTCAACAAAATTTTGGCAAACACATTGCAGAAAATCATCAAGAAGATTATATACCATGAGCAAGTGGAATTTATCCCAGCAATGCAGGGATGGTTCAACATGCATAAATCAAAAAATATAATCCACCATATTAATAGAGCCAAAAATAAGAACGACACAATCATCTCTATAGATGCAGAAAAGCTTTTGATAAGGTCCAATACACATTTGTGAAAAGAACCTTACAGAGAAATGGAATAGATGGTTTTCCCTCAATATGATAAAAGCCATCTATGATAAACCAAGAGCCAGCATCATATTAAACAGCCAAAAACTTAAAGCCTTTACTTTAATATCAGACACAAAAAAAGGATGTTCATTATCACCACTCCTATTCAGTATAGTGCCAGAAATACTGGTAGAGCAATTAGACCAGAAAGAGAAATAGAAGGAGTAAGGATAGAAAAGAAAGGAGTTAAATTATCATTATTTCCAGATGACATGATACTACACATAGAAGACCCCAAAAATCCATTGAAAGACTCCTAGATGTAATAAACAAATTCAGTAATGTAGCTGGATACAAAGTCAATACTCAAAAATCAATAGCATTCCTATACACTAACAACAAAATCACTAAGATAGAAACAAGGGAATCCACAAGCTTCACAATAGTATTCAAAAAATTGAAATATTTAGGAATAAATTTAATGAAAGGGGTAAAAGATCAGGGAAAATTATAACACCCTGAAAAAGAAATCAAGGAGGATCTCTGAAAATGGAAAGACACCCCTTGTTCATGGATAGAAAGAATAAATATTGTGAAAATGACCATTCTCCCAAAATTGTTATACAGATTTAATGCAATCCCAATCAATATACCACTAGCATACCTCATAGATCTAGAGAAATCACTCCTAAAATTAATGTGGAAACAGAAGAGACCTAGAATATAAAGGCAATTCTAAGCAACAAAGGCAAGGCAGGAAGCATCACAATCCCTGACTTGAAGTTGTACTACAAAGCTTCTGTAATAAAATCAGTGTGGTACTGGAATACAGATCTGAAGATCAATGGAATAGATTGAAAGATGCAACCACACCGACAAACACATTCAACCACCTTATCTTTGATAAAGGGACCAAACATGTTCACTGGAAGAATGATAGTCTTTTTAATAAATGGTGCTGGAAAAATTGGCTCTCCATATGCCAAAAACTAAAACTAGCCACATGCCTATCATCATGTGCTAAACTAAAGTCTAAATGGATCAAAGATCTAAATATTAAAACAGAAACACTAAATCTGTTGGAAGACAAAGTAGGTAACAATCTTGAAGACATAGGGTTAGGCAGAGAATTCATGAACAAGAATCAAACTGCACGGGAAATACTTCCCAGAATCAATAACTGAGATCCCATCTTATTAAAGAAAGAAATCTCTAGCATGTCAAAAGAAATCTCCAGCATAGTGAAAAGAAAACCCACAAATTGGGAAAAACTCTTAGTGAACTTTCCCTGAGAAAAGGAATTCTGTCTAGAACATATAAAGAATTTAAAAAATCAGATCCCTGAAATTCAAAGACCCAATCCAAAAATGGGCATCTGAGATGAATACACAGTTCTCAGATGAAGAAATACAAATGGCAGATAAATACATGAAAATATGTTCATCATCATTAGTCTTGAGAGAAATGCAAATTAAAACCACACTGAGATTCCATCTCAACCCAGAAAGAATGGCCAAGATAAAAAAAAAAAAAACTACCAACAACAAATGCTGGAGAGGCTGTGGGGAAAAGGAACTCTTCTGCACTGTTGGTGGGAGTGTAGACTGGTGCAACCACTGTGGAGGTCAGTCTGGAGATTGCTCAAAAAGCTGGGTTTGGTAATCCCATTTGACCCATCTATTCCACTTCTTGGCATATTCCCAGAAGAACTGAAAACACCATGTCACAGTGATATATGTGCACGTATGTTTATAGCCACACAATTTGTAATAACCAGATCCTGGAAACAACCTAAGTGCCCATCAACTGAGGAATGGATAAAAAATTTGTGGTATTTTTATACAATGAAGTACTACTCAGATATAAAGAATGATCACATTAAGATATTTATAAATAAATGGATGCAACTTGAGACCATACTCATCAGTGAAATAGGTCAAACTCATGTGTTTAAATACCCTATAGTCTCTCTTGTATAAGAAATGGTAAAAAAAAAAAGAGGAGTTCATATCCACACCCCTAGGACAGGGGATTGTGCCCCGGGGGCTCTGCTGGGCCCAGTTATCCATGCCCAGCTTCTGCATCTCTGTTGAGAGCTGGGAGTCTACAGAGAGGTGGAGGTTGCCTGGGGTGAGTTACAGTGACCTGGGGAGAGTTGGAGAACTACATTCCAGCTTTTGAGTTCCTGGGGAGCTACCGGGACACTGGACTGGGTCCAGTGGATTACAGGACCTCAGTCAGCCATGCTCCACAGCCTTGTTTCAGTCCAGGAGGCAGGAACCTTGCTTGAGGACTCTGGGCTCAACTGGGCTGGTCTGGGGACACCTTATGACCAGCACTTCCAGCTGAGTTCATATCCACACCCCTAGGACAGGGGATTGTACCCCAGGGGCTCTGCCTGCCACAGTTCTCCATGCCCAGAATCTGCATCTCAATTAAGAAAGCCAAGGATCTGCAGAGAGTTGCAGATTGCCTGAGGTGAGTTCCGGAGACCTGGGGAAAGTTAGAGACCTACATTCAGGCTTTTGAGTTTCTGGGTAGCTATTGGGGTGCTGTATTGGGTCCAGCAGATTGCAGGTCCTCAGTCAACCATGCTCACTGGCCTTGTTTCAGTCCAGGAGGCAGGAACCTTGCTCGAGGACTCTGGGCTCAATTGGGCTAACTTGGAAACAGCTTACGACCAGCACTGCCAGCTGCTGTGTTCATATCCACACCCCTAGGACAGTATTGTGCCCGGGGGTTTCTCTGGTCCACTTTTCCACACCCTGCTTCCACCCCTAAATTTAGGGGGCTAAGTACCTGCAGAGGAGCTGAGACTGCTCCAGTAGCTGAGGGTAGGAGATTTGCAACACACCCAGAGGAAGCTTTGGAACACCACTCAAATCAAGGAAATAAAGAAAAATGACAAAAGGAAAGAGCAAAAGGCAGGCTCAAATCACCAGCCCATCCCAAGAAAGCCTGGGAGCCATGTACATAGAAGAAAATAGAAGCCATACACCTGAAATGTCTGAAATGATAACAACTAAAATAAAGAAGCAACTAGGGGAAACTATGGAGAAATTCAAATTAGAAATAATTGCCCAGGTAAAAGAAGAAATGATAAAAGTAGTGAAAGAAATAATGAACACATCTAGTGAAGACACAGCTAAAAATTAGAAGAACAAAGCAAACAGAAAGAATACCTGAATGAACACTATAAGAAACAAATAGAATGCATAAAGCAGATTCAAAGAGATATACAGGAAATCAAAAATGCTATTGAAAGCTGTAAAAAGTGCCTCAATGAAAGTGAAGATAGAATTTCAGACCTCAAAGATAAGATCTCAGCTAGAGAACAGGAAAGGAAAGACCTTTTAAAAATAACAAAGAATCAGGAAATAACAATTCAAGAGCTACAAGATGATGCAAAGAAAAATAACATAAGTTTAATAGGGATAAATGAAAAAGAAGGGAACAGCCCAAATGATATCAAGAGGATATTTACAGAATAGCTGAAAACTTCCCAAAATGGAGAAGGGAAACTGACATTTGAATTAGTGAAGTGTATAGAACTCCAAATAGCCATAACCAAAATAAAACTACACCCAGACACATAATAATCACCATCCCAGAAACCCACCATAAGAACAGAATACTAAAAGCTGTTAGGATTTGGACAAAATGGCGGACTGGTAGGTAGCAGGAGAGAGACCCTCTTTGAGAGAGACAGCTCAAATGCCAGAATAAAACACCCTGGGGAGACCCAAACAGAGAGAGTTAGACTCTCACAACCAAGGAAGTAACTAAAGTGGGAAAACACACTCAAATATGAGGTCCTGGGGCTACTATTAGTGAAGATAAGATCAGCAAGCATGGCGACCTCCTCGAGATGCCTGAATCCCACCCGACCTGAACAAGTGATCCACGCCGAAACGACTGGCTTGAGCCGCCGGAGCGCAGAGCTGAACAGCCCTGCGTGCAGCTCGCCAGGACTGGCTCTGCACACGACCAACCCAGAGGCACTGTGGATTTCCACTGCAGCCGCACTGAAGTCGGTTGGGCAGTCCAGCAGTTCTTGGGGGCATAGTGAGTG
Source organism: Dolichotis patagonum (assembly GCA_004027295.1). Classification (NCBI taxonomy): domain Eukaryota; kingdom Metazoa; phylum Chordata; class Mammalia; order Rodentia; family Caviidae; genus Dolichotis; species Dolichotis patagonum. The sequence goes on from PVJX010004580.1 coordinate 12,992, forward strand.
ATGGGAATAAGACCCTCCCACTGGAAAGGGGAAAGCGACTGGAGGACATGTTGGATTTGGGCAGGACAGCCCTAACTCCATAAGGAAGTGGCTTCAGCTGGTTACTCCCCTTGCCAAGCAGATTGCTGGAATCTGCTTGAACTAAGCCACGCCCCTGGTGGGGACCCAGTTACTTCCCTGAGATCAGTGCACACTGATGCAGTGAAGGCCTTCAAAAGTTGACTGGCCCAGAAGGGAAGAGGTAGCATATACTGCCTGTGGGTGAACTCTAATCTCTGATAACCTATTGAAGAAGGCTAAAGCTCCTAGCCTGTGCCCTCTAGAGGAGCCTTAAACAAAAAGAAAAGGTTCTGGGAATCACACTGTACACTTGTATGGAAAGAACCAAAAACATGACTAAAGGGAGAAATAAGAAAACACTCCCAGTCCCCAACTCTGAGAACATTGATCTAGGAGAGGCAAATGCAAAAGAGACTGAGGGCAGCAAAAATGCAACATCAAACACAGTGTTAGTGGACATAAAGAGATATCTTCAGGACCTTGTAAGTGGGACCAAAACTGAAATATTAATTCAAATTAAACAAGAGATAAGTAGATTAATAAAAGAAGGCTGGGCACCTCTAAAGAAGACACAGACAGAAGAATGGAGGAACACATATGGAGAGAAAAATTTAATGAGGAATTCAGGAAAAACCTAGAATTCATGAAATAGATTCAAAGAGATTATCAGGAAACTAAAGACTCCATAGAAAGCTGGCAAAACTGCTTGAAAGAAACCAAAGATAGACTATCAAAAATTGAACACAGGTTTGCAATGTGGGGTCATGAAAGGGAAGGGAAGATCTCTTAAAAATAACAAGGGAGCAGGCAATAAAGATACAAAGACTGGAAGATGACAAGAGGATCTATAACTTAATAAAGTATGTGAATGAAGAAGCAGGAATCAAACCAGAGGAATTACAAAGGCTATTCACAGCAATTATTAAAGAAAATTTTCCAAGCATAGAAAAAAGAAATGATATGCAGAAGTATGAAGCATACAGAACTCCAGCCACCTACAACCCAAACAGAGCTACACCCAGAAATATAATAATCAAGATCCCAGAAACTCAATATAAGAACAGAATATTAAAAGCCATCAGAGAAAAGAAACAGATCACCTATAAAGGAAAACCCATCAAAATCACGGCAGACTTCTCAATACAGACCATCAGGTCAAGAAGAGCTTGGAGTGAAGTAATTCAAGCCCTGAAGGAGAACAACCTCAAGCCCAGATTGATGTATCCTGCAAAACTCTCTCTAGAAATTAATGGAGAAACAAGATGCTTCCATGACAAAGAGGAACTAGGAGAATTTGTGACCACCAGTCCAACCCTACAAAAAATACTGAAGGACATTCTAGGGAGAGAGAACATGAATATGAGCATTTCAGGAACAGTGACAGAGAGGCCTCATTGAATGAGGCAGTCAGTGGAGTGGAAGAGAAAAATAGCTATCAATGGCAGAAAAATAGTATAGCAGAAATGAGGCAGAGAAGATTGGCA